>JAGFPH010001107.1:16989-35153 GCA_018207615.1 Philaenus spumarius | reverse complement strand
GGTTGTCTGATTTTGATGCAAATTGTACCACTTATAAAACACTACAACTACAAGTTAGAAAGATTCTGAAAGTTTTACATTCTTATCATATCAACTTATTTTTTATGAATTTTTAAAGTCCGACCCTCGACGCGACGCTCTGATAAAAAAGACTCCAAATGTTTGCACTTTTCAAAATACATAAACTTAAATTAAATATACAAATATAAATGTATAATTATGATATTAACATACGTAATAGAATAACTAATTATACACAGAATACCTTTTAGAAATCTAAAATATAACTGGTTTAAAAGATGTGTAGGCTATGTTTGAACATTTAAACATCGACCCAAAAAACAGTTCAATTTTGAATTATTTGATTAAAAAAACCGCAAGGTTTCGGTAGATCGTTTATAGATCCAGAAGTACTTAACCGATTTTATTTAAATTTTAAAGCAGATTCGAATTCAGAATTGAATTATGAATAAGACATGATATTTTTACGTATATATGTAAATTTAAAATTGCACTTTCTATAGCGAATTAAAAATGAAATAGATTTTTCGATTTACCGCTAGACGTCGTAGATGTTCATACGCTTATAAATCCAATATTTACTATCCGATATTTATGAAAATTAAGTATGTCGTTTTAATATACATATGGAACATTTGTATACAATTTGAAGTAAATCGGTTTATAAATAAAAATTTTGGAAAAATTGGTATTATAAAAATGATTATTTTAGTCAATATATAGGTTATTGTTAGTGTTTAAACTGTATTTATTTATGTGTAATTATAAAAATTTGATAACTTATAGTAAATTTTATCAGGAATCCGAAT
This sequence comes from Philaenus spumarius, assembly GCA_018207615.1. Lineage (NCBI taxonomy): Eukaryota > Metazoa > Arthropoda > Insecta > Hemiptera > Aphrophoridae > Philaenus > Philaenus spumarius. Next base: position 34,323 of record JAGFPH010001107.1, on the reverse strand, counting down.
CTGTTTAAAAAATAACTTGATAATCCAATCTTGAGATATAAATGATTTTCTACAAGGCATTTTGTAACCCTTCGATACATTTTTCTTACGGAACTCTATATTTATGTACCGATTTACTTCAAATTTGATACACATGTTTCATATGTTATTAAAAGGACGTATTAAATTTTCATAAAGATCGGATAGTAATTATTTGATTTATAATTATAAGCGTATGAATAAATATATGTAATAAATTTGTATCCATTTATTTTCTAAAAAGCATCTATTTTTGATATGGGTCTAATACTATAGGTATATGTATAGTCTGTATGCAGTAACCTGTCCTCTGGATCCCTCGGCTACCTGGGCTGGCCCGGTAGTCCAGCATCTATAGGGGGTTGAGTATGCACTGAAAGTGTAACACATTTTGACTTTTGATTGTTGTTGGGGGCACCTTGGAGATGACCAAAACCGATGTTGTCGCCCTCTCAGCAGGTGCACAACTTGGGGGGAGGGGGGGAAGTAGCGTGGGGGCGCGTTCTATAAAAGCGCTAAAATCTCGTGAACGAGACGTGATAGAAACATGCTCTAAACGGCATTTTATTAAACACATTATTTTCTTCAAAAAATGTTATTAGCAAAAATCCCGTATCTGTAAAGGAAATCGAGAAATGTATGTATATCTTTAAAAGTACCATATTTTATTTATAATTGCAATAACTTATGACGATTTCATTACTATTAAATTATATTATACCACTAATTAATATATTTTCATGTTATTTCATCACTCATCAAATAGTATTTATTTCAAAATATTATATATACGCGAAGTTTCCGGGGTAGTGGGCACTGCGACGCGGGAAATGAAGCCTACCAGCCAGCGACAAGTGTACAGAAAAGACGTGAAAAACTATAACTGATTCATGCAAACCTGTCATATCAGTAGTTCACGTTACAGTGTACTGTTCGGATGTGCCTTGTGATTGGACGATTATTTAGTGTTGTGAGTATGGCATCTGTGACATTTTTAGAAATACTGTAGACTTATTCTGCTTATTAAGGGGGGGCGGTACTGCTTGGCCCATCCGTTTTGCAAACAAAAAGTAAATAATTTACTGTGACCATACATAACGGTATTTTTGGTCAATTTTTTTGGTAGGCTTAGGAACATTAGTTCATAAAAAAATTTTTACCAATGATTTTTTTAAACCTAAACTTTTTTTTTTAATTAAAAAATAAAATAAAAATTAATCGATATTAGAATATCCTATTTACCTCATAACTTTCCTCCCCTTAAAGATAAACTGAAAAAGTAAAAAGTTTTCCTGGTTTCTAATGACTAGTAGAACATTTTGAACCAGAATTACCTTACACTCAAAAACAGGTTTTCAGGGAAAAATTTTGAATGCAAAAACTAAAAAATCTACGTTTTTGCATTTAAAACGTCATAAAAAGTATACACATTTTAAACTTGCCACATTGATTCTGGTTCAGATTGTAGCCATAGATGTCATCAATAGCTGATAAAATTTTTATAGCTTTAGGTTTAATAGGTTTTGAAATATTTAGGAAACAATAATTAAAAACACTGGTTTCGCTTAGATTTTTTAGACATTTATTAGAAACTAGTCATTAGAAACCAGGAAAACTTTATTTTTTCAGCTTATCTTTAAGGGGAAAAAAGTTATGGGGTATATAGGATCATCTGCTCTCGATAAATTTTTATTGTTTTAAAAGTAAAAAAAACGTTTTGGTTTAAAAAAAAATCATTGGTTGAGCAGTTTCAAAAAGATAGAATGGTTAGAAGCTAAAAAGTCTTGACGCTCCGCAGAACAAAAAAAAGGTTTTATCATTCAACTCAACTGTAAAAAAAGAAAAGAAAATGTCAAAGAAGGCCGTACCTGGTGCTCTGAATATTGGTCAAACTATTCTTTTAGCTCATCAAAGAGGATTCAACATAAAGGAACTAATGTCGCATGAGTTAGCACCATTCCCACCAAGTCTTTCATTAGAAAACGGACACCCGAAAAAAAGTGTAAAATCAGACCTAATGCATGCCATTGAAAAAGACTGTGAATGTAGTGCAAGTTTAGAATATGCACAATCTCTTCAAAACTAAATACATATTTTCGATGGCATCACTCTTATTCACGGCATTGCAACAGGCGTGATAGATAAAATGAAAAGTTTTGGCGATTTGGCTGCCTACCAAATGACACAAATAGGCAAGATTTTACAACAGACAACTACGATTCGAGTAGATATAGTGTACGACACTTACGATGATTCAACAATGAAATATGTCGAGCATGAAACCAGAACTGATGAAAAGTCTCCGTTGATTGTCAACGTAAACAACGAGTCAACAAAACTACCTGCTCAATGGCCACGCTACTTATCACACTCTGAAAATAAAAAGAAATTAATCCAGTTCATTTCGCATTATGTGTTGAATAAAATCCATGTTCCACAAGATAAAAGCCTTTATTTATCAGGATGTTTTCTCGACCCGACATTATGTTTTTGCAAAGATGACAAACAAATCATAAAAGAAATATTGACTTTAAAAAGTAACCATCAAGAAGCTGACACCAGGATGTACCTACATGTCCAACATTGTCTTCAAGCAGACGATGTGAAGAAACATGTGCTAATACATAGTCCTGATACTGACGTGTTTGTGCTTGGCATAAGGTTTTTTGACTGTTTTAGACAAAGTGGCTGTCAAGGTTTGTGGCTAATTGTTGGCGTAGGAACAAAGAAAAGAAGTTTAAGTTGCCATCAAGCAGCAGAGGTCCTAGGCAAGAGTTTTTGTGAGGTGTTTCCAGCTCTATACTGCTTGACAGGTTGCGACACAACAAGCAAGATAACGACAAAAAAACTGCTTACAAGTATGCCAAAACGCATGCAGAAGAAATTTGTGGTATTTTGCAGCTTTTAAATGAACGACAACTATCGGATGATAGTGTGACAAAATTATAATCATTGTATTTGAAGTTATTGAGAAAAAAAGGAGAAACTTGCAATGAAAGTCGCTACATCCAAATAACAACAAACCCTCCTGTCGTCAATGATATAAGCAAACTGTCTTGCACAACAGACAGTTACAAATTACATGTTACGGTGTAGTGCCCAACTGTACTATTGGGAAAAGTACCTAAGTGCTGAAATCGAACCTTTAGATTTATTAAAGTACGGATTTTTCCAAGATAGTTCTGGAAACTTAAACCCTCTTTTTATGGAAATGTCCCCTACTCCTACTACGTTACTTAAAACATGCAACTGCAAAAACTGCTCCAAGGCAACTTGTGGCTGTTTTTCCAATAATTATTCCTACTGCTCCTACTGCAAATGCTATGGCAATTGTAAAAGCCCAAAAACATCGCTATCACACATAGAAGATGAAAATGAAATCGAAGAGAATGGCTTATAAAATCTGCAAAACATTGTTTAATTGACTCTATCTTAATCAGACATCTCATAAAAGTTTATTTTAATTTTAAACACAATATAAGTTATTTTTGTTTATTTCAATTAAGTGTATATAGTAGGCTATGTGAAAGTTTCAAAAACAATCAAGTGATAAAGTTAAGGCTGAAGAATTCATTCTCACAAGAGGAAATTCCATTTATAAAATAACAAGTAAGCAATAAAATACGATAATACCTTTTTATATGTATAAATATGTAGTTTTTTCAAGGTATAATGTGGCACGTTGTTATGGTTTAAACAGCAAAGGACCCGTTATTTTGAGTTTAAAGTACATATTAAAAAAGAAAATGTTAACCGACTTAATTTATATTACGGGTACATGGTTTTTGCTTATAACATTTTTCGAAGAACATGATGTGTGTAATAAAATGCCGTTTAGAGCATGTTTCTATCATGTCTACTTCACGAGATATGAACACTTTTATAGATGGGGCGCGCCCCCGCGCTACTTCCCCTGCGCAGTGCCTCACTACCCCGGAAACCTCGCGTATACAGAATATTTTGAAATAAATACTATTTGATGAGTGATGAAATAACATAAAAATATATTGATTAATAGTATAATATAATTTAATAGTATAATTAAATCGTCATAAGTTATTGCAATTATAAATAAAATATGGTACTTTTAAAGATATACATACATTTCTCAATTTCCTTTGCAGATACAGGATTTTTGCTAATGTCATTTTTTGAAGAACATAATGTGTTTAATAAAATGCCGTTTAGAGCATGTTTCTATCACTTCTCGTTCACGAGATTTTAGTGCTTTTATAGAACGCGCCCCCACGCTACTTCCCCCCTCCCCCCCAAGTTGTGCACCTGCTGAGAGGGCAACAACATCGGTTTTGGTCATCTCCAAGGTGCCCCCAACAACAATCAAAAGTCAAAATGCGTTACACTTTCAGTGCATACTCAACCCCCTATAGATGCCGGACTACGGGTCAAACCCCAGCCCTCGCTTCCACCAATGAATACAGAAACTATAAGAAGCGCAATGTGTATGGAGAATAGTTTCTGTATTCATTGCTTACACCCGCAGAACTGATTCCTTAATGTGTCTCGTTTCTGAATCCTTACTAGGAAATTAACTTTCCTTTCATGATCATAATTTGCAAATTTCCGTCGAATATTTGAAAAGTTCATGAAAAAATAAGAAGAATGATACCAAACACATCATAATTTGGTAAAAAAACCAAACAATATAGGCGCAGCCTGTTTGTGTGCGGTAACAATCTAGTTGGTTTTGTGTAACGATATTAAATTCAATGTTGTAAAAAATGTATACAAACAATATTATTTAATAATACAGTATTTAAATATAGTTTATTAGTTATATGTTTTTCAAGCACGCGCAAATGTTTTCATGATTAATGTATTTTCTGAACATATTGTTAGTATGAAATAAACAGGTTGTGTTATTAATATTTAGCATCGTTATTCTAACCCCCAGAAATTCTTTAACTGTTAATTACTCACTTCACTTTAATAATATAAATACATCTTTTGTTTATATGTATATAAAAAAAATCATACAATTAGACTTAATACTTTTCGAGAAATAGGCCTAAAACTAAAGGTATGTTTGTTTATATAGACTTATAATTAAACATCATAACCTTAAATTTATAATTTTGAATATTTTGTTGTAGGCCTAGTCGTTAATTGTTTTTGCTTTGCTGTGTTAATATATAATAAATATGTTAATAAAATATATTTGATATTCTATATGGTAGGCATAATTGTTTTTGAGAAACATGTACATAATTTTAAATAATTTGTTTTATGCCTATTTAGGTTTTATTATTATAGGTATATGTTAATACATCCTTCGTTTATATGTATTAAAAAAACAAAAATTTAGATTTAAGGGGGGTCACGGGGTCCTATCTTTCCCATGTTAATTTGGCCAACTTTGATGTACATTTTTATAAAAAGTAAAACTGGTAGAAATTCGATTTTTTTAACTGAAAGTTCACACCTTTTTACACATTTTGAGCAGAGGGTTTTTAAACACAATAAAAAAAAAACGTTTTATATATTTTGTTTAAAGCAATAACTTTTTGAATAAAAACTTTATATAAATTAAGTTTGTAAAAGTTTTATTTAGAATTTTTAATAACCCTCTGTTTAAAATATGCAGCAAGACTAGACAAACAAAACAACAACAAAAATATCTCAATATCTCTAATGGTTCCTGAGAAAATTTTCCTTATGCGCTAAAAATATCCGTTTGCGGAAAAACCAACTTAAAGTTAAAAAAAGGTTTAAACATGCAATATTTAAAAAAAACTTTACTTTAATGCATTCCAGCTATATACATAGGGCTGTTTGGATCCTCTGCTTTTTCATACTTATCTTCCAGCCTTCTTTTGGATGCAGTTAGCTTTTGACGGCATTTTTTTTCAATTTCTTCCAATACCTTTTCCGCTTTTTTCACTAGAGCGTCGACAAACTTCATTCTCTTGATGCAGTAAGCTCCAGGAACAATACCTAACTTTTCAAGGATTTTCAACCTGACTATGTTTCCTTCATTATAAGTACAGATTGCCTCATAAACTCCCAGTTCTAAGGTTTGTTTGTGAACAAAAGTTGATTTCGGGATGCGCCCCCAAATCAAACTATTTAGAGACTCACTACCATTTTGGGTTGCAGGCATCTACGGAGGAGGTATGGTTGAGCTAAGTCTCTAAATATGGGCTTGATTTCCTCCATCACTATTCTGGGTAAATGAGTATGAACATTGTGGTCATATGGCTCTTCCTTTTCCATCGCTTTGCGGTATTTGCACCACGTGTCTAGTCCAGGAGGGCAGAACTCATGGGCTGGAGATTCATTTGTAGAACCCAGGTGAAAATATTCAGCCCATACAGCTTTTTTCATATTATCTAAACTTGAAGTGTTTCTTCTTATGGCAAGGCCATAATAGGTTTTAATTTCATTAATTGCTTCATTGGTAAGCCGGCCATGACCTCCAAGTGTCTTTCTATCTTCTAGTTTTTTCCCCCCAGCTTTAGATTTTAACTTTCGAAGGCGTGAGCCCATGCGTTTTTGCACGTGACCCACGCATTCGAGTTTCTACATATGACTCAGCCGCAACAACTGAAGGGTATGCAGCACTGTCGCCGTCATCAAGAAAGTATTTGTACCTTATGTTGTGCTTGGTCTGTGACTGGCGAAACATGTCGACAATACCCTGCACTTCCATGCCACCACTTACACCAGAAAAGTTTGCAATACAATTTGATTCATGTTGGTTTTCCAATTTGTTTTTACATCTGCAAAACTTTGACATAATTTTAACATCCATCACTTTACCTGTTAGTGTACTTATCGCAGTTACTACGCCATTGAAGGATGTATGACCTAGGCGTTGCCACGATCCATCAAAAATCGCAGTAATATCGCGGTTTTCATTTTTTTCCAATCCTACACATTCTTCTACAGCATCATTCATAGATTTAAAACAAACTGCCTTTACAGCTTGCAGTAAAGTATTGTTATAACCTCTAAATTCAGAAGGGCATGGCATATTCATCAGAGAGCAAAAGTTCTTTGCCTCTTCGTGGTCCTTTCCAATGCAGCGAAAAGCATATGCACATCGTACATTCAAATCTGTCATATTAGTTACGCCGTTACGCCTACTTTCCTGCTGTTACCTTCTGTTACTAGAAAACTACAAGAACACTTTAGATTGATATTTACACTCATGCCTCGCCTATTACTGGGAAAAACACAAAGCGGACCATGACACTTTGAGCAAACTGTGATACTTGAAATCAAACTTTGCAAAGTGTACATACATACTAGATCATAGCAAGAATTGTCATCATTATCAGGCATATACAACCCATATTTACCTAAATTAGAGCCTAGTTTTCTCTTTGATGCACTAATACTAGGCCTACTACTACTTTCACTTAGGCTAGTGCTAGGACTAGGCTCTTAAGTCTGGTTCAAACTTTCACTAACAACAGATGAAAAGTTTTCAGTTCAAATACTTGCAATCACTTGTTTTTGAACACCACTAAAAACTGGTTTTCATTTTTTTTTATCTTTGATGAATATCTAGGCATTTTCAGAGGAAAACACTGACTAAAAGAACTTCGAATAACAAAACACCAAATTACAGCATAATAAATAACAAAAACAAAAAAATGTCAACTTAATTATCAGATGGCAGACACTAGTGGACCAGCTGGGAGAGAAAGCAACCATTGCCTAGGAACAAAAATAAGACAAAACAAATGCAAACAAAGGGATAAATAATGTGCACCTACTATATGTGTGTATGTGTAATATATCAAAGTGTATTTTAGTACGACGCGTGCTTGCACTGTCTAAAAGTAGGGCAATTTTTCTAGTGTAGCGTTTACAAAAATATTAATTGCTCAAAAAGTACTGGTCAGAATTTCACCAAACTTGAATTAAATTAAAACCTAAGACTCCTATAAAATAAAAAACACAAAATTTAAAATTTGAATATTTTTCCATTTTTCGCCCCGTGACGCCCCTTAATATTTTTTGAGAAATAGGCCTAAAACCAAATGTATGTGTATTCTACAACGACCTATAATTAAACATAACCTCAAATTTATAATGATAAATAATTTGTTTAAAGCTTAGTTGCTAAATGTTTTTGCTTTGCTCTGTTATTATATAATTAATATGCTAACAAAATATATTTGATAATTATAGAATATGGTAGGCCTAATTATTATATGCATATTGTTTAATGCCTATATAGGTTTTATATTAATGTACAGTAATAATTCAATAACTGCCTCCCGTCTACCTTATTTGTTTTGTCTACCTGTTGCTTACCTTCATATTATGTTAATACGTAATATATTTGTAAATTAAAGACATTTAATAATTAAAGAATATATAAACAATTTTTTATTTAAACAGAAACTATTTACAAGATGTTGAGATTATTTACATAGTTTTAAGATTTCTTGACAGAGAAGTTGTTTCCCTGTCAAGTTTAAATGAAGCCCATGTTGGGTGAAGTGTTGTCTTGACAAAAATTTTGACGTATCGAGGAAGGTTGTATCAGAAAGCAATGATTTAAATTTAGAATTTAGTTTTTTAAGGTTTTCGTGATATTGTTCGAAATTTGGGATCATTGGTTGTAGTATTAAAATTTTGTTACACTTAATTTCCTTAATTTTAACTATATCACTGTCACTTATTGTTTCATTATTTAAAATGTTGTTCAGCCCTGCTATTATAGCGACGTTCTTACATTTGAGGTTAGCTATGTTGGCGGCAGTTATTATGTGTTCAAACTTGCCGCCAGGATAGCATTGAACTAGTTTTGAGTGCGGTCCAAGAAACATAGACCAGTCTCTTGTCTGACTGGACCCCAAAATTTGGATATAATACATTGTAATTGATTTTAGAAGTAATACACACTTTAAATAATTCACTTGATGTTCGAAAGGTATCTGTATGAAGTACAAATGTTCATATGGTTAAAATAGTTTATAATTCTTTTATGTAGAGAGCAGTGTAATCGAAATGTTTAATATCAGATGTTATATTTTACTTTTAAATCAGCTGTTTATGTGTTATTAAAATCACAGTACTAATATTAACCAGTGTAAAATGTTCAGCTGTATCAAATTCATATTTGTTTTTAGGCTTAGTCGTTAATGTACTATAATTATGTACCCCACCCCCCTCCTACTGTAAATATTTTGTTTTATGCTTATTTCTGCCTTATCTCTTTAAAACTTAATGAATATGTAAATAAAAGACATTTGATAATAATAGAATATGGTTTTATTTATTTTTCAATAGAACAAGTATTTATTATTCACAATTGTAGTAGTGTAATATTTTAAAGTCTAATATCTTATCTTCTAAAGCGAGAGATAATTGTCTGTCTGCTAAATGGATCTGGAATCTCCGTCTAAGGATTTTTGATTTTTTGATTTTATATGGGGCTTTTGGCCACGAGAAATCGATTGGAAATGGTCACCAGTCTGGGAAAATTAGTTTTCTACGTCTTTTTATTAAATTAAAAAGTGAAATTTGTCCATTTTAAACAATACAAAGCACAGCTGATGCAAATGTTTTCAATGTCATTACTATAATCATCTGTTTTCTTTTAAACAAAGCACAGCTGATGCAAATGTTTTCAATGCCATTACAATAATCATCTGATTTCTTTTAAACTGTATTTTATTAGAGGTAAGCCTAATGTTGTATCTATTTATAGTTACCATGGCAACGAATACTTCTGCTAAATAAACATACCCTTTATTTAGTTGTTTAATGTTATAGGCCTAACCTAAACGATGTTCACGAAAATTTGCAATAATAGTTATTGACGTGAGCGAACTAGGCCCTGTTTATAATCGAGCTTTAGCTCGGTCTCCTGGTACTAGTAAATTAAAATAAATGTATAATAATACAAATTATAAATGTTTATATAGGCCTAATCAGTTTAAGTAGTAGGTATTCAAAGTTTTAGTAACAATTAGATTTTTATATATTGTAAGTATAGATATTTTTTCTATATGTGGTTCACATTTTATAAAAATCGGTTAAATAAGTGTAAAGTTATTCAATTTTACGGAAGACATAAATAACAAGTTTTCATCAAAAGAAGTTCTCGGAAAGTACTTTTTATAGGCCTATTCAGAAAAGGTATTAAACGTAGTTGTAACAATGTGATTTTTTTATATTGTAATTATAGATATGTTTTCTATGTGTGGTTTAAATTTTGTTTAAATCGTTTAAATATTTTTATAGTTATGCAATATTTACTGCAGACATGACAAACAAGTTTGCGTTTGAATAGTTTGGAAAGTAATTTTTGTAGGCCTAATCATTAAAGATATTAAATGTAGTTGTAACAATCAGATTTTTTTATATTGTAATTATAGATATGTTTTCTATATGTGGTAAAAATTTTATTATACTCGGTTATATGTTGTTGAAGTTATTCAAATTTTATCAAAGACGTGAATAAATAATTATACTGAATGAAGATTTTGGAAAGTTATTTTTATAGGCCTAATCAGTAAAGGTATTAATATTTGATGTAACAATTTTATTTTATATGATTATTATAAATATGTTTTTTATATGTGATTAACATTTTATGAAAATCTGTTAAATATTTATTATGTTATGAAATTTTTAAACTGTCCTAGGCAGTGAGGACAGCGTTGGGCACTGATGATGACACAAGTAACTGCGAAATCACGCGTGAACTTTACCGTTAAAATTTTTTTATTGGTTTATTGATCTAATTTATAATGATATAATAAATTATAACTTATAATTTATACCATTCTGAAATTGCATAGTAACCGTTGTCAAATTTCATCGTTACCGCTATCAAATTGCATAGTAAACGTTATCAAATTGCATAGTAAACGTTATCAAATTGCATAGTAACCGTTGTCAAATTGCATAGTTACCGTTGTCCCATTCTATAGTTACCATTCTGAAATTGCATAGTAACCGTTGTTAAATTGCATGGTAACCGTTGTCAAATTTCATTGTTGCCGTTGTCAAATTGCATAGTAACCGTTGTCCCATTGCATAGTTACCGTTCTCTTCGGTAAAACATTTGAAGGCCCAATGATTGATTCTACTGCAATGAAAATGCTTCATTTTGTTACTTTTTGCCGAAGTGCACCCCCTGCCCCCATGGGGGGCCCCAGGATGGTCGGACATATTTTTCAAGGGCAGATTCGGAATCTGCGACCCCCAAAACCCCTGTATACAATTTTTGATAAGTTTTCATGAATTCAAACAATTTTTATAAATTATGGGAAATGATGCACTTCTAGATGCACTTTATGCATGTCCAAAATGCACTTTTTTTCTGCCGACAAGGTATTGTATGTAGACTTTTTTCCTGAGACTTCTCCGAACACAATGCCGAAAACCGCATCTCGATCGGTGCTGTAGAAAAATGTTTAGGATTTATTGTCTAATTTCCCTGGTCTATTAATAAATAATGTTATACCTGTACTTACCCGTATTGAACACTATGCGGTAAACAGGTGGATACGGGAATAAACAAATACAAATTGGTTATAAATATCAATATTTAATAGAATACGTATTCCTCTAAAAGAGTTATTTATACAAAATTCTTATTATCAGCAATAATAAAATTAAATCTAAACAACATACTGAATTGGTAAATCGATTAGTAACATGCTCAGTTAAGCCAAAAGAGTCGCTAACTTTATTTATTAATAGTTAGGATTTATTTCGAACTATGTTAAGAAGCCAGCGTCTGAAACGAGCTATGTCAGTGAAAACCGTATATTGAGTCAAATCACAGGAGTTTGTAGTTTTGTTGAGAAGAGATAAACTGACAATGCCTCGTAACTGCCATTTGGTCCATCCGTTCGCCATGACCGGTAGATATAGACCGCCTCCGCTGTCGCCGTTGCACGGTCCACGACCTTGCACAAATACAATTCAAGTACCTGGTCAATATCATTGATATCATCTACATCTAAAATCTTGGAGGAATGTATAAAGTCCAGGCTGTTATCATGGGCGCCCATATGATATTTTCTAGGAGGGGGGCTAGACCGGGGTACGGGGCTTAAAGCGTTCACTGCTAAGGACGCACATATGAGCTTGACACAGAACTCTATGAGAAGCGGCCGACGCACAGTGCACTGCACTCCAACCCCCGTATTGGCAATGAATACTTAAATACTTAAACATTTAAGTATTCATTGGTATTGGGTAGGACTCTATAACAAGGACTAAACCGTTTCTTTGATCTCGGCACTGTGCCGCCAGTTTCACTCTGACGTCACCATGCTGATACACGCTAGCTGGTAATTTTTCAGTAATGTGTAAGCAGTCGTTAACTCGCTGTTGTAACTCGTTGGAAAGGCTTCAGTAAAATAAAATTTAGATATTCTTAATCTACATAAAGTACGGATTCTAACAGTATAAAAAACTTTTATTTTAACAGGTTTTCGAATTTTAATAATTGAAAATATTTTAGAATTATCACAGACTGACATGAAAAAGTTACTAAGCGAGGAAATTTTTTATTTTTGGGTTACAAAAAAACTTCCAGCGGGAAAGTTGTAGCCAATGAATTGATCTAAACTATCCAATTCACCGATTTGTGATAAAATGATTACATCATTATGAAATCGTTTTTTAAATGACCGCGAGGAGGTGCCGCGCCACGACTCCCGAAGTACAGTTGTTTGATATGGGAATAACGTTTATGTACATATTGTTATTTTAAGTAAATCACTTGTCCCCAGGTAATTATGCCAGCTAGAAAAAAAGTAAGCATTTTATTTTAACATAAACTAATTATAATTTATAATTAATATTTGATATTTATTGAAGAAACATTTAAGTTCTCCGCAAATTAGATAACAATGAACAAATTATTTAAAAGACAGCATATTTCTTTGTTATAAAGCCATTATTTTAATTAAATATGAAGCTATTTTTTACGTAATTACGATTTTTTTTCCATCATTGATCTCTAATTTTATTTGTTTGAATGTACGTAATAATGATGTTATTTTTTAAACTTTAACCTCCAACTTACTTTTTTGTGTCCACTTCAATAATATCAAATTTTAATTATAAATTATAACAATATGTACATAAACGTTATTCCCGTATCAAACAACTGTACTTCGGGAGTCGTGGCGCGGCACCTCCTCACGCTCATTAAAAAAACTATTTCATAATGATGTAATCATTTTATCACAAATAGGTGAATTGGATAGTTTAGATCAATTCATTGGCTACAACTTTCCCGCTGGAAGTTGTTTGTAACCCAAAAATAAAAAATTTCCTCGCTTAGTAACTTTTCCATGTCAGTCAGTGATAATTCTCAAATATTTTCAATTATTAAAATTCGAAATACCTATTAAAATAAAAGTTTTTTATACTGTTAGAATCCATACTTTATGTAGATTAAGAATATCTAAATTTTATTTTACTGAAGCCTTTCCATTGAGTTACAACAGCGAGTTAACGACTGCGCACACATAACTGAAATATTACCAGCTAGCGTGTATCAGCATGGTGACGTCATAGGCGATCGATACTGGGTCACGGTAAATGATCAAAATGGTATAGCCAGCCCTTGTTATAGAGCCCTGCGTATTGGGAGTATTTTCAATACACAGTGCATTGCAGCTCATGCTTGAACTCTTGTAAAAAATAAAATAAGTACGTATTCTATATGTAAAATCAAACGGCACATAATAGTCCTAGAGCCCAGGCCTTTAAAAGTTTATGATTACCTAACTCTTGAGACTTCGTATATCTACTAAGTCGAGTCGGACAACATTTTTATTTGCAACAATTCTCGGTAGCGGGGCGTTTTCCTTTGAGAACCCGGCAAAGTCATTGATTTGATGCGGTAAAAAAATTTATAACCTAAATAATAATCTTTCTTTTAATCGAAAGTTTGTTTTATGTAGAAAGCGAAAAACATTTTGTCGGACAAATATTATTGGTCCTTTCTGCGCGTCTGACACCCCGAACATGGCAAAGTTATGACGTCATAAAATTTAGCACCTAACCGCTGATTTTTTCAAAATCGTTTCTAAAATATATAGATAACTAAGTGGTAACCTTGTCCGACAAAGTTTTCGGGGCATACTTGTTGTAGGACGCCTTAAAGTTAAGGGTTTCATGCAACCCCTATATTTATGACCTAACATCTAATTTTTAGTTTATATTTTTTGTAATAATATTTCAAACACATTGAATCATTTGTCCGACAATAATACTGGGGATATTCGGAAAAAAAACGAAAATTATACTAATTTAAAACATATTAAAAGTAGCATATGTTAAATTGTTCTACATATCAAAAATGCACTATTATATGGATATTTGAAAAAAAATTAACTATGTAGAAACCGACCAAATTTATTTATACATAATGAATAAATATTTAGTAATTATTATACTGTATTTACATATCAATTTAATAGAGTTGCATTCATGTAAGCTTATAATTATCTAGTATTGTTATACACACATTGTAAACGTTTATACATCAGGGTGGTATAACTGACCACTTCGTTTTTAAATAAAAGAATATATAAACATTGTATTCTCAATACTAATCACCATTTAATGTTTAGAAAACCAATCTTGTAATCCATTTAAATCGTACGCCATAAATATATAATATAATAATATAATAATGTATAATATATAATGGCCAGGTATATTATGTGTCTTTATACTTTGTTCCAAAAACATCAGTTAGCTTTTCAAGCATCGGGTTTGTGCTCTAAAAATTTACCAAAATGGATTGTTTTTTGTGTCGTTATTTGTGTGATTTCAATCCTTAATTTAGGCAAAAAAGGGAAGAAGTTAAAGCTTTTTCTCGTGAAATATGATTTTTGTGCAACGAATTTCTAAGAGCTCGCAAGTACCATATATGCATAAGTTCAATCAAGTTGTATTGCCTCAGAGTTGGGAAAATGATGAGATTAGATAGCATTCTTGCTGTTACAAAGAGTTTAGTGTAAAAAATATATCTTATTGTAGCTATATATACCCGCCCCCATCATGGCTCTGTAATATTGTCCGTATACTTTAGTAGTGTTAAAACCCTCTGAGGATGATGACATTGTCATCGAAATGTACATAAGGGTAGTAAACATAACTTACAGTTTAGTTGTTTAGTTATCGTTTTTATTCCTTGTTTTGTGGTTCGGGGGTTTTATCCAAATCAGTGTGATTTTGTCGCCACAGTGCTCTTGTACTTGTTTAAACGTTGTGGACCTAAAATGTAGATACTTTCTTTCATTATCTCGCGGTACATATTTATTTACGCCAACAGTGTATCTGAAGAATCTGATGAAGATTTATAATTATAATATTTACAAATATTAGTAGACTTAAATTTAAATGCACTTAGATAAACATAGTAATAATTGTAATTTTAATGTTAACACTTGTTAATTATATATTTTTAAAATAATATTTTACATACATTAACACCAATATATACTGGTACAATAAACTAAAAATTTACTATTAGGTCATATATGGCACCATCCAAATAGTTTGATAATATTTACTACACGTATTTCATATTCAAATGATACTTAAAAAAAAAACAAGTAAAATTTACTGTATGTTTTTATAAATGTATTCCCCAATAATATGTTAATTTAAATAGTTTCTCTATTATAGTCCTCATTTATAGTTAAAGCAATCACAATTTGTATTAAGTATAACCAAACAATTTTGAATTAGGATGAAATATAAAATTATTAATAAACACTTAGTATTTTTAATTAAAATATTTGGCAAATTTGACTAAAATTTCCTTCACTATCTCATGTAATAGAAATGCCAAAGGTTTATTTCTCACTGAATCACTGAACGATCCGATAACATTATTGACCGAGTGAAGGGAGGTCTCCGTTTTAACTCGACCGTTCGGCATTTCGTCTGTGTGTCTGCCTCACGATTACGGCCAAACGCCTTAACCGATTTTGATGATTTTTTGCATGAGTGTTCCTTATTCCTAGGCCGAGCCATGTATGTATATATACGGTTTTTTCCATTTTTAATTTTTAACCCCTTAAATAAAATAAAAATGGTGGCCGGACCGTTTCTCTCAGTGTAAGCTTTTTTCCAAAGCCAGTTTGTGGCTTAACCGTAGGTCTAATTTAGAAACTAATAACATTTTGTAAGTAGCAAATTAGATTTTCAACAGAATTGTATTCTTGATTTTTTTCCGTACCTCTAACGGTAAGCTCACAAAATGGCCGTAAACTTCAAATTTGTTAAAACTCCAAATTTTTGTATTTCAACCATGTTTTAATATTTTTATTATAAACCAATTCAAAGGTGTTCCATAGCTTTTTTGTAGATAAAGGTTCAAAGAATTCATATATGCCAGTAAAAAAATTATTGAAGTAATATTAACAAATTTATTAGCTCAAGAAACAAGCATGTTCAGTAACGAAAGGAAAAAGTTCAACATAAAAAGGCCTACATAAAAAGTAGTAAAAATGTATTGTATTTTTTTTTCTTAAATGTAAAAACGTTTCGTAATTTAGTTCTAAATAGAACTGTATAAAAATATTTATCAATTTCAAATTTCTTGTTTTAAAACACCAGTTTTTATGGTCCTACTACAAGACTGCTAACAAAACTAGGCCTGCTTTGAATAGTAATTTAGGAATATATCCTTTGACCAAAGGTGACATATTATTATAAGAAAGTGTAGAGGATAAATCAAAGAATTGAACTGTATACCTGTAAATTATTATTTTATAAAAGTATTTGACTCAGCTTTACTTGAATTACAAAATGAGATGAAGCATATGAAACCTCGCTGCGATAAAGCACATACAAAAAATGACCGTTGGACAGCGTGGAAAGTGTTGGTACATGGGTTGAGATCACGACGCTTTAACATCGTTTGCTTTTTTTATTATTTCTAATATTGGAATATGATATGGAACTGTAAATACATTGTTAAGTTTTAGTTATTTAAGTATGTAAATATTTAATTCTACGTTTTCATTCAATAACGCAATATTTTTAGCTACCTTACGCATTATTAACCTAAATAAAACACAATGCCCCCTAAAAGAATTTTAGCAGTTAAAGCACAAGAGAAGAAAAAAATCGATAACTAGAAACCCTGGAATCGCGGGATTTGCAAAATAATGTTTCACTGCTTACTTCCTTACTGGCACACTATTTTTAACCTAAGCTCAAAACCACATTTGTTATTTCAACGAGCGAGGTCTACTGTTCACAGAACTACTAGTAATAATGTTTATTGTTTATGTACTGAACATTGTAATAATATACGCATATAAGGGGATGGCGCGTTGAAACATTTTT
>JAGFPH010001107.1:5271-16065 GCA_018207615.1 Philaenus spumarius | reverse complement strand
ACCTTACTCGCCCTGTGTAACTCGAGTGGGGTTGTAGGACGGAGAGTCCCCGGGTAATCCGCACAAGGGTCGATTGTAAAATATTTGAGCGAAGCTGGACCGAGGGCCCCCAGCCGATCCCTCATTAGCGCGGGGACCCTCGGCACAGAGGATATAAGTAATACCAGAGTGTTCGAAGGATAGGGAAATGTGTTTCGCCTTTACTGAAGCGCTGGTGTAGCGTCGGAACAGAGCTTAGTGGCCAAGAGGCTAGCGACGTTGCCGCTTTGAACAGTGTGTGAGAGAGAGAGGAGATGGACAGCTGATGCACGCACGCTAAACACTACGGCGACAAAAAAGGACACTAGGCCGGGTGTTGGCTGCACGACTTGGCAACGTTAGCTAGCTAACATCGCTTGTCGCGCTCTGCAGCGGCCAGCTAACATATTAACGAAATTACCGAAACACATCTTCCTATCCTTCGAACACTCTGGGTATTATATATCCTCTGTGCCCTCGGTCCTCTCCTGCCAAGAAAGGATTAACGGCCAGGTCACTGAAATACTCCATCCTGGGCTTTACCTCTTTCCACCATGTTTATTTTGCATTCTCAGTTGCATTAGAAACGTTTATAGTGCATTTCTAACTACAAAATACGATGATTTCTTCATGTGTTTTAACAACTGATAAACGCGGTCAAATGTTGGCTAAATTTAGTAAATGAATGAAAGAGAGAAATATAAACACTATAAATGATAAGGTTTTACTTGTTTATTTTATCTGAACTATTGAAATATGGGTCGCCGGAATACTACCCCCCGGAAAACTACTCCCCCAAGCAGGTTACTACGTCATTTTGACGTCAGAGATCGGGGAGGCAGTTTTCCAGTCACGCACACTCAAGTTTCGATATAATTAGAATTAAAAAAAACTAGAGGACTAACCTAAACTGTTTAGTCATAGTATGTTGCCGATAACAGTATAATTGTAGGAACCTGCTTGGTGGGTAGTTTTCCGGGGGGTAGTATTCCGGCGACCCGCTTTTGCTAGAGGGGGTAGTATTCCAGTCGCGGACACGGCTCCAATATTGGTTACTTGGCAGATTTCGTGACGTCACGTTTCACCTGGGGGGTAGTTTTCCGGGGGGTAGTATTCCGCATCCCCTGAAATATTACAAGTTAGCTAATTGCAACATACAAGACGTTTGCAGTTTAAAAAAATCAAAAGGACAACGATTTTAAGCACCAGGTGAGCTTTTATTGCTGTCCCTTGTCAACCTTCTTCAAACCCATCCTAATCCTACAAGTACGAGAGCGGACCAAGAGTCTCCGGTCGACCTCCCATTAGTCCGGGGACCCTCGGTCCTCGCTTACCGAAACAGGTAAAGAATTTTCAGGTCATTTTTGGCCCGGGGACCCTCGGTCCGGCTCCCACTCGAGTGGAGAGTGCGAATAAAGAAACGTGTTTTTGTGCCATTTCGTCCTACCTACTGTCATACTTTTCTATACTGCATGTGAACGAACATTCCTAAAATGCAGTGAGTACAAACTGGGGCCGAGTCTAAACTTAGGTATCTCTTATGGGTAGCAAATGTTCTAATAAACAATACTAAAAATCGTCGAACAGTTTTGTAGATATGACGTATTTTGCTTTACAGCTGGCCATTGTACTAGAGATGAAGAGACCGGGAATCTGAAGCCGTCATCTGTAGTCGTGTATCTTGGCAAATTTAACCTCAGGAAATGGACCGAAGCGGAGTCTTCTTTGAGAGAGGTACACATTGTGGATCTGGTATAAATAGAAATAGTATTTTATTGAACTTTATCAACATATATGTGCTTTAAAAAAATAATTTGTATGGGTTTTCCAGTGATTTACAAATAGTTTGATCTTGCTGTCTGTTTTTTAGTGTAGGTTTACACCATCCGTTTGTTTCTTTCGTTGCGTTGCGATTCCGTTTTCTTCTAAAAGGGATAGGTTGTTCGAACTGTCAGTTTTGTCATCCCGCAGTACCGCCCAGTCTTGAAAAACATCGAGACAAAAATAAAATTCCATCGAGATAACGAAAACGGATGAACGCAACCGACAGGTGGCAACACTTGCAACACTACTATACTCTGTCTAGTTCAGGTTGGCCGATGGACCCGGGATTACCTGTGGCCACCCCTCGCCTCTGTCCGCTGCTTAGGCGATGAGTCACCTACTGGCTGTGTTTGTACAATGGTACACTTTCTTAACAGAATAATAATTTAACATTTTTAAAAGTATATTTGAAATCTACTAAAAAAAGTTATGAAAAATGATAGCCTACCAAACTCGACCTAGGTAGTACAACATTTAATTCGAACTTTATTAAGAATTGTTTACATTGTGACTGCGACTTTTTATTTAGACAATTTAGAAGGCAAGTTTTAATCTGTAATGAATATTAAAAGCTTTACTTAGGGACTGTTTGCGTAAAAGTAAATTGACCGTAGAATTTGTTAATAATAGTAAATCTTTTTACTGAGATATAATGTATTTAATACAAATTACAATAACAATCGGAGAAAAAGTTATATACACAATATGCTATATACAATGCAATATAATACTATACAATACAAATCCTATACAACAATAAAAATACAATACTATACAATAGTTTATTAACTATTAAACCTACAGCGGTCTGAAATTGCTTCTGATCGGTTCACTTGCAAATGGATTCTTGTTACCAGATTTGTTCGTTTATAAACATTGTCATAATCAGATTAAATGTTCTAATACCTAGCCAGTTTGGTCTCATTTTTCATAAATTTTTTAGTAGATTTCAAATATACCTTTAAAAATGTTAAATTATTATTCTGTTAAGAAAGTGCACCATTGTATAAACACAGCCAGTAGGTGACTCATCGCCTAGGCAGCGGACGGTGGGGAGAGATTATAGGGGTAGTCCTGGGTCCATCGGCCAACCTGAACTAGACAGAGTATAGTGCCTGGCTGTTGTATCTAATCCTTCCTTCTTTCTGACGGACCCGGTATCCTTTTCACCGGACGCTTGTTGCGACAGCTTCCTTCCCGCAAAACGGATGGAAAACGTGAAGGAAACAAAACCGGACAATTCCAACAGGCCCATTATGATTAATGTGTTGTCAATGTCCGTTAACCAAAATGCAACGCAACGGAATTGAAAAAAACGGATGGTGTAAACCTACACTTCGGTATCAATAAGAAACGTAGATACTGGTGTTTTAAATCTAATAGTTTTATAACATAGTCGTGTTACCCAGGCATGGCCGTAGCCAGGGGGGGGGGGGGTTAGGTGGTCAGAACTCCCCACCCCCGAAATCCCTTACGTGGATTTTAAAGCTTTTATGATGTTTTACATTTTGATTGATTTTGGAGGAACTAGGCGGGCTATAAGGTCGTATAGGGGGTTGGCATGCGAAGCACGCAATGCTCTGTGTACTGAAAATCCTGCCAATACGGGGGTTGGCGTGCGATGCACACAATGCATTGTGTATTGAAAATACTCCCAATACGGGGGTTGGCGTGGTTGCAATGCTCTGTATATTGAAAATACTCCCAATATGGGTGTTGGCGTGTAAAGCACGCAATGCATTTCGTATTGAAAATACTCCCAATACTGAGGTTGGCGTGCGAAGCACGCAATGAATCGTGTATTGAAAATACTCACCAATACGGGGTTGGCGAGCAATGCACTGTGCGTCGGCCGCTTCCCATACTGTTCAGTGTCAGGCTCACATGTGCGTGCGTCCTTAGCAGTGAACGTGTTATAATGGTTTAAATTCAAATCCCCTGTCCTGACCTGACCCCCCTGAAAAGTTTTCCTGGCTACAGCCTTGCCCCAGGGCAGTAACTTGGGGCCTCTATTGTTTAATATGTTCATTAATGATTTAACTTAGTGTTTCGATGATTGTAAATGTTTAACTAACGTATACGATTTGAGAATTTAAACAAATATTAAAACCAGCTATGGACTGACAAATTTTGCACAAAAATTTAGACACATTATTTATTTGTTTCAAAGATAACAAACTTCAACTGAATTAACAAATATTGCGTTAGTTCATATTAGGCTTTAGAGGAACATAATATTAATTATACTATTGACAATTATACTATTAACAAATAAGGTTTTTGTAAATTTTTTAAAACCATAATGCAGAGGAATTACAGATTTGTCACACATGAAAAATGAAGTTGATAACATGTTCGATATCAGATGTTCATTCCCATTGTTGCAAATTGTTGTTTACAGAAAACAAATATCAGCTCATTCCGAATTGAGAATTCAGTAATATCCAAAATCATCACAAAATATAAGGTGTTCCATAAAAAAATCGAAAGTTGGCCTCCAATTTAAAATATAAAAACATAAAAAACTGTACTTTAAAATGAGAACTTGTAGCCTAATAAACAGAGGGCTTTCGATAAATAACAATAAATTTTAGTTGCACATACTAAAATTGTAACATAAAAAACATAATAAATAACAATACTAGTTTTTATAATAATACTTAATAATAATAGCCACCAATGAAATATTTGCAACATTTGAAGTCAATCACACCTACGCATTTTTACAATAAAATTAATTTCTCATTTTTAATATTTTTACCTTATTGTTTCCGTCTTGTGACTTCGTCTGCGTTTTTTTATAATGACGCGTTTCGAAACCTATGTGTCATCATCAGATTATTTAATAAATAAATTAAAAGTTCACATTAAAAAAACACAACAACATACAACTCACGACACATAACACATATAAATTGTCCGGTAGACGTCTACTACGGCGGGCGGTCGAACGACAACTGATAAGACGAGGTATTCCGTCGCAAAGACTCGGAGATCTTTATGGCCGAGTCATATAATAAGTTTGATTTAAAATGCAATTGGTCATTGAGTAATGCATTGCTATTGTATTTATTAGCTTTATAAATTTCAAATTCCTCAAGACGAAGTCACAAGACGGAAACAATAAGGTAAAAATATTATCATATTAGTGACTTGGATACTCATACAATGCTTTTTTCTCATTTTTAGTTTGGTTTGATATTAAAGCGTGTATTTTAAAACTATAATTTATTTTTGAAATAGATTTCATTAGTTATAATTTTAAAGTGCCTTAATAGTTTATATTGTAACATTTGTAAGTACTAACTCCTACTTATAACAAAATAAAAATTTGTATTATTAATAATGTTTAAATACCTTGAAATATGTGTGACAGGTACCCCTTAACTCATAAATAATTATAAGTAATAAGTAAAGATATTAAATATTAAAGGGTCCACTATCAGCGGACATAGTATAGGCTGGCTAAAGGTACATTGCTGAGAAGACAATTCCTAGTTAACTAAGGGAGGGGGACGCTAGAGAAACGCATCCGGAGATGCATCAGTTAGTCTGGAAATGAACGCGTCCGCGATTAGACTCAATATTAAATGGGGGATTGATCTTGCTTTGGCCTCATGGCGTAACGTTAGTTTAGGATAGGAACCAACAGAGAGTCGTTGTAAAATAATGGTTAAATAAACGCTTTAATCGACCATGAGTTTACCGCTTCTTTAACGAACCTTCTCGCCAGCACCCATCCTGACAACGCCCGTACGTCCGCGCGAGGACAGAAAGGTACAGCCCGACCAGGGAAAACGCCGCTTCAGGATTCGGACACAGGAGAGCCGAACCCAACGAGGCGGGGCCCGTTACAACTGGTGTCGAGAAGTGGGATTCTTCAAGGAAAAAAAGGTAAAACTTCATGGTCTAAAATTTTTTTTTAATAATTTTAACTAAGTAACAGATTTTTTTTGAAAAGTTTTAAATTCATATAATTAATCGAACAAATTTTTTTAATAATGTTTGAATAAATACAGAAATTAATTATTAATAAATGTAAAGTTATTAGTAAATACAGAAAATCATGCATGATAGGTTAGAAAATTTTTACTAACGTAAACGATATGCGATAGTTAACTACGCATAAAGGAAAGGCATAGTATTTGGGGCAGCTAAGGCTAAACCAAATCGCTACTGGACAAATCCTAAAGTTTACGGGAGTAAAGGTTTTACGTAATTTAAGATATGAAATGTGTTTCGCGGAAAAATGCTGAGTAATATTGGGTACACGCGTCACTAATGACAATAAAAAGGGTTTGTGTGAAATAATTATTATTTATAAAATGAATAAATAAGTTTTTAATTAATAAATTTAATAAATTGATAAAATACTAAATTACAATGGCGGACCAAATACCAATAGACGATGTAGACTATTCGGTACAAGAGGCGTTTGATTTACTAAACCAAAGATGGAGGCAGACAACGGAAATAAATGAAACATTAAGGGGGGAATTAAGACAAACAGTACAGTTTAATGAAACTTTGCAAGAAAGGTTAGCCGCGGTTGAAACAAAAAAAATGGAGGTATCTAGGTTAGTAAAGAAAACGGTACACTTGTCAGATGTACATTTAGAGCTAGTGTCAGGGTTACCAAATTTCACGGGGGATAAACCGGGAGAATCGATTACAGACTTTTTGCAAAAGATAGAAAATGCCGCAGACATTAGTAACTGGGATGTTACGCGAAGAATGAAAATTTTAAAATTTAAATTGCTAGGTACAGCGATGGAGTTTGTTCAAAACGACGAGGGATGTAAAAATGCGACGACGTTTCGCGAATTAGCAGGGGCACTAATGGGTCAATTCTCAACGACTCCAGATTTGTATTATAGGGATCAGTTAGACCTGTTGGTTCAAAAGAAGTACGAGACAGTAAACGATTTTGGAAATAGGGTTAAGAAATTAAATAATAGGTTAATGTCCGCAAAACAAAAAAATAACGAAAGAATTAGTAAATATGCGGAAAAACAGGCCGATTTGAGGGGCATGTCAGTATTTTTAAAAGGGCTAAGAGGGGAAATAGCAAATCTAACTAAAGAGAGAAATCCTACATCTTTTGAGGAAGCAGTAGATATAGCAATAGATATGGAGGATATAAAGAATTTGATAAGGGACAAGGGGTTACAGATAGTGTCAGTTGCAGAAGGGTCGAAGGGAGATAAAAGTAAAAAGTATAAAGTTTACGGTGAAGAAAGGAAATTTTGTAATATTTGTAATAGGCAGGGACACTCATATAGAGAATGTAGACACTTGAGAAATAACCATAAGGGTTTCGTTCCAATAAAATGGTATCATGGTGCACGACAAGCGCCGCGGTTTGTTCAACCACCATCACAAAACCAATACGTTCAACCAAAAATTACTCACCAGAACTATAGAACCAGTAGGGGGAACATGGTTAACAGAAATGGAATTTTTAGGGGACATTACTCGCAGAGTCAATACAATAGGCCACCAACGTTTAACAGATATAATAATGTAAGATTTCAGGACATGGGAGATAATTTTTCAAGAATAAGCAATCAAGACAGGGGTTATTACAGGGCAAATGAACAGCAGAATAAGTTGGAGTTACAAAATAATATAGGAAACGAAAATTTAAAATTTATACCTATAAATAGGACAGAAGGGGTTTATAAAAGCAAGGATGTATCAATTTTGGCAAAAATTAACGGCAAATGGGGTAGAGCTTTGATAGATACGGGAGCAGAAATAAGTCTTCTAAACCAAGATGTAGCTACGAACATTTTAAGAAATGATGAAATTATAGTAGCAGGGGTGACTGGAAATATTTTGGATATCTTAGGTACACAAATCACAGAAGTTTTTTATAACGAAAACGATTTTATTAAAGTTAAATTTCACGTATGTAAATTACCACTGGAATATGCTGCAATTTTAGGAAATGATATTTTAAAGACTAATAAAGTAATAATTGACTTAAATGAAAACACAGTTACAATAAATAAAAACAAAGTAATAATGATGGGATTTGGGAACATAGAAATTAACTTGCCCATAATCACAAATGACCAAAATATTAAAGCACATACAATTGTTAAGGATAACGCTTCTAAATTACATAAATTTCAAGGGGAAATAAAGTCAAATTTCAGGCAAAACAATAAATCTAAATCCAAATTATTACCAAAAGGCACTAAACCATCAAAAGATGAAATTTTAAAAGGTCAGAAAGAACATTTGGAATATATTCGAAATGAACACGAAAAATTAGGCCAATCGAAAGACGAAAAACGTGAATATAATTTATTTTGTAAAACAGATACACAGATACCAGCACTAAGTGAGGTTATGATTAAATTTACAATTAGAGGATCTAAGAATAAAAATTTTGCTAATCCTAAAAATACTACAGAAATATTAAATCACGACGCAATAATAGAACCAATTGAAAACCCACCATTTAATATTTTGTGCGCCAGGACTTTAATAAATTTACAAAAATCTAGGACGTGTTTTGCAAGAATTTTAAATATATCAGAAAACGAGATTAACTTAAAAAAGGGAACTTTACTAGCCAGATTAGACACGGAAATAGTAACAACGGAGGGGTCTTGTAAAGTAAATATGATTTCAGAACAAAATTATAAGGATTGTGAGTATGAAACTTCACAATTGAAGGCTGATATTGAACGGAAGTTACAACATTTACCAGAACAGGAAAAATTAGAATTTTCAAACATGTTATTTTACTATAAAGATATATTTAACAATGAGAATAAACAATTGTCCGCTATTAAAAATGTAGAATACCGTATCGACACAGGGTCAGCCAAACCAATTTATGTACCACCACATAGGATTCCGTATGCGCAAAGAAGCGTAGTTAGGGAATTAGTTGACGATCAATTGAAAAAGGGTATAATAGAGCATAGTTACAGCCCTTGGAACAGCCCTATAGTTTTGGTAAAGAAAAAATCATTAAATGGGGAGATTAAGTACCGGTTTTGTGTGGATTACAGGAAAATAAATGAAGTGATAACACCGGATGTGCATCCTTTACCTAGAATAAGTGAGACAATAGATTTATTGGGCGGTTCGAAGTATTTTTCAGTAATCGACATGCAGGCAGGATTTCACCAAATTACTTTATCAAAAGATAGTCAAGAAAAGACTGCGTTTTCTACGTCTTGGGGTCATTTCCACTATAAAAGACTTCCATTCGGCTTAAAAATAGGTCCTAGTGGATTCCAACGAATTATGAATAATATATTAATAGGGCTCAGAAATGAAATATGTCTGCTATATCTAGATGATTTAATATGCTTTAGCAAAACCATGGAAGAACACATAAATTCATTAGATAAGATTTTTGCCAGGTTTAAGGAATCAAATTTAACAGTAAATTTAGAAAAATGTAAATTTGGAGTACAGGAAGTAAACTATTTAGGATTCTTATTAAATGAAGCCGGCATAAGGCCAGATGAAAAGAAGGTAGAGGCGGTAAAACACTTTCCTATACCACAAACAGTTAGGAATGTACGGCATTTTCTCGGCTTGGCAGGGTTTTATAGAAGCCACATAAAGGATTTTTCAAAAATTGCAAGACCATTGTTTGATTTAACTAAAGAGGGTGTAAAATTTAAATGGACTACTGACTGTCAGACAGCATTTGAAACATTGAGAGATAAATTAATTACAGCACCAATACTTAAATATCCAGATTTTACAAAAGAGTTTATTTTAGCGACAGATGCATCAAAGGAAGGGCTAGGTTGTGTTTTATCTCAGGAAATCGATGGCAAAGTTCACCCGATTGCTTTCGCTAGTAGAGTGTTACATAATGCTGAGAAAAATTATGACGCGTCTACTCTAGAGATGTGTGGGGTTTTATGGAGTTGTAAACTTTTTAGGCCATATTTGTTAGGGAGGAAATTTAAAATCATAACAGATCACAAAGCATTGTGCTATTTAACTTCTTTAAAGGACCCAACAAGCAGAATTTTACGATGGAGTTTAAAATTGTCAGAATTTGATTATACAATAGTACATAGACCTGGAAAATTACATACTAATGCAGATGCTTTAAGTAGAAATGTAGGGCTAACTAACGTAAATTTAGTACAGAAAGAATTTTTGCCAATAATAGACTTAGACGAAATTAGGAAAGCACAAATAAAAGACGAAGAATGTCAAATTTTAAAATCACGTAAAAATTACAAAACAAGCCCAGAAAAAGTAATCTATTTTCAATCAGGAATCGAAAAATTAATTCTAATACCAAAATTATTAAGAAATAAAGTAATGGCGTTACATCACGACCTAATTACGGCAGGGCATGCGGCGGTTAAGAAGACTTTGTGTAGAATAAAACAAAAATTTTATTGGCCTAATATGGAGGGTGACGTCACGAATTATGTCCGCGCTTGTAAATCTTGCGCTCAGCGAGTTGATTACGGTAAATCAAAAGCACCTTTGGGTGACATTTTTACAGAACCGGACTTACCATATAAAGTAATAGCCATGGATATCGTGGGCCCTTTACCAATTACTAAAGATAAAAACAGATATATATTATCAGTAATAGACCATTTTACACGACATGCAACATTTATCCCAATAATAGAACAATCGGCAGAGGTCATAGCCAAGGAATTAATGTCAAAAATAATATGTATTCACGGAATTCCAGAAATTATAATAACTGATAGGGGTTCAAACTTTACTTCTGAATTAATGCAAAACTTATGTAAATTACTAGGGATTAAACGAATTTTGACAACACCGTATCATGCAATGGCCAACGGACGAGCGGAGCGAACACATAAAACAATATGTAAAATGTTATGTCATTTTGTAAATAATAATCAAGACAATTGGTCAGAAATTCTACCTTACATAACTTTAGCATACAATACTCAGGTACATGAAACGACAAATTATACA
>JAGFPH010001106.1:306377-329700 GCA_018207615.1 Philaenus spumarius | reverse complement strand
TTTATGTCTGGCAACAACGCAAAAATCTCACCCGCCTTATTTCGTGCTCCCGACTGTAGTTTCATTATTTCAAGACTGGCAATATCTCTGTACATGACTGTACTGTATAATTTACACTCTACCCAAATAACAATCGATCTCAGATTTATGTCTACTTTTTACTTGTTTAAACTGTATAATTTTGTGTTTTCCTGGTTTATTACAAAAGAAGAAGTTTAGTAAGTATATTATACATTTCAGCATTTAAGTCATTAATTAACCTGATTTTGAGAATTGAAATTGTTTCTTCAGCAAAAAAGGATAGATTTACAACTTTACTAATATTAGTGTGCAAATTGTTAATACTGCCCACAACAATATTATAAATTAGAGGGCTATGCCACTTGCTCGCTTCTCTCGCCAACCCCGCAGTGACTAACGTCGAAGCAAATGCAAACAGGTTATTTTATATAAATAGGCCTAGCCTACTATTAATTTCTAATGTCTTATTTATTTTTAATAGGATGTTACATAGTGGTTTCTTATTTTTAAATTCCTTAATTTAGCCTATTAACGGTTAACTCTCTAGGAAAGTGTAATAATAAACATTTTTTATAGGGGTTGTTACTACATTTTCACCCCTTGGCAGCTCACGACAAAATATAAATATATGAGACTTTTTCTATGAATGTTGTATGAAATAAACGTAAAATTTTTTAGCTCACTAGCTTTAAGGAAAATATAACAATTAGTTTGTACTATTTTATGGGTTGTTATCACACTTTTACCCCTTAGCAATACGCGACAAAATGCAAGTCTAGTTTACTTTTTCTATGCATCTTGTTTCAACCCTTAAATCAAAATTAATTCTAGCCTATGTTACTCAAGGATAGCCTAATGTAGTTTTTTATTAGTAAAACTATTTTTTTTCAATCGTTTCAGTAGATCCAGAGATTAATTTGTATTGTTTTAGGGGTTTTTATCACATTTTCACACAACAAGCGACAAAATGCAAATCTAGTTTACTTTTTCTATGTATTTTGTAAGAAATAAATGTAAAAATTTATTTCAGCTCTCTAGCTTTAAGGAAAGTATAACAATTTATATTTATTGTTTTAGGGGTTGTTCAATCCTTAAATCAAAATTAATTCTAGGATATGTTACTCAGGGATGGTGTAGCTTTTTATTAGTAAAACTATTTTTTCAATCGGTTCAGTAGTTCCAGAAATTACCCCCTAGGCCTACATACAAACAAACAAACAAATTTTACTAGTATAGGTGAAAAAGAGTAAGGGACCGTAAATTGATCTCTGAGGAACACCACACGTTTCTCTCTACGCTAGATGGATGGATTCAATTAATATTATGAATAATTGTCCTTTGATATTGGACTTCTAAATATGATTTAATCCAGCAAATTCATATTTGATTAAAATTAATATATTTAAGTTTCACCAAAAGAAAATGATGTTTTATAAATCAAAGGCCTTGGACTGCGGTGCATGTATATATGCCTTTCAAAATCTCATGTATAAAAACGCAAATAGATAAGCAGGTATTTTTACCAGGTCGAAAACTAAACTGCTCATTGACAAAAACACTATAATTTTCAAAAAAATTTGATCAGACAAGTTTTTTTCAAATATCTTAGAAAGTATAGAAAGAATGGTGTAGTAAGAAGAACGATAACTTACTATTCCAATTTGTTTATTTCCTTCTTTAAACATCCGTTTCCGTTGTGCATATTCAGTTGATACGAAAGATACAGGATTTAAGAGATTGATTTATGTTATACGGCTATAACACAATTTTATTACAAGACTTTTTGAATAAACCAACTGATATTTTATCCAATATAAAAAATGTTTATTTTCAAGAGAATTATTGTTTTTGCACATGCAAACTGGGTTGAAACTAAAATTCAGGGATTTGACTGCATGTCATAAAAGTAGTTAAAAAAGTAATTACTTAATATTTTTGTGGTACTGAACCTACTTTCTCTGAAATGTTAAAAAAACTTCCGGTTTACACAATTTCAAATTTGCTGTCCACTTGTAAGTATTTTTCCACTAAACAAAAGTTCATCAAATGACTGCTTGTAGCTCATTGTTAAAAATATTCCAGGCAGCTTTAGTTTTTTCAGTTTCCTTGATGAATATACAATTAATTCATTTCTTAGCTACTTTATGTACTACAGTATTTTTGTTGTTGTTATATCTCACAAAGTAGCCTACTCTATAATTAACTGAATTAAACATATAAATATGGGCCTAATTTCAGCAGCAGTTCAACAACTGATAAAAATCTGTTATTCAAAATATTTGCAGTAACAGTCTTTTAATCTACTTTAGATGACAACATATATTGTATAATGGTAATACATCTATAATTTTGCTCATTCTTAAACATTGTTGTCTTGCGAATATGGTAATTGAATAAATGTTTACCGCTTCTCAAGTATCCATGATTGGATATTTGAGAAAACTATGAAACATTGTTTTTAATAATTTACTTTTTAAATATGATTTACACAAATCATAACGTTTTAAAATTTGGGTTTCAAGAATCATAGCTTTTTAAAATGTGGTTTACAAAAAACAGCATTTGCATGGATCTTTCCGTTTTAAAATGTGATTTACTCTAATAATTGTGTTTTAAAACTTTGATTTCAAAAATCATTGTGTTTTAAAATGTGGTTTACAATAACCATAGTGTTTTAAAATTTGGTATACTCGAATTATTGTGTTTTAAAATTTGGGTTCCAAGAATCATTGCTTTAAAATTTGGGTTTCGAGAATCATTGCATTTTAAAATGTTGTTTACAATAATCATAGCGTTTAGAAATGATTTTTAACTCGAATTATTTTGTTTTAAATCTTGGATTCCAAGAATCATTGCGTATTAAAATGTGTTTTATACGAATCATAGTGTTTAAGATGTGGTTTTAACACGAATCATGGGGTTTAACAATAATCCCAACAATTTAGATTTGTATTTGAAATATTTGTTTACTGTTTTTGTAATCTCTCTAGACTATAATTCCATAAGGAAGTAGGGAATAAACATGATAAACAAAAACAATCCAAATGTGAGGGTTCTATTTTTTTGTATCCATCACATAAGAATTGTGCGAAATTTCAGCTCTCTTTTTTTTAATGGGAATTAAAGGTGTTAGTTTTAGTATGCTTACCCCATTTAACTCCTTAAATGTAAGTAATAAAATTAATATTTTGTGTGAGCTCCATCTTGTGCTAATTATTCAATATGAAAATATTGGTCCGATCCGACAAGTAGCCTGGGCGTGCATAGCTATTATAGGCTAAATTGGCTCATACGTACATACCATCGACTTTTCTTCTTTACATACTGTATAGAGATAAGTGTGTGCAAATAACTTTTTGGAGGGATTTATAAAGTAAAATTTTGCAATAAATCACGGTGCAATTTATCAAATACTCTGAGTGAATGACTTTATTTTTAATATGAATAATTTTCATACTTTCCACAATAAATAATCAAAATAAAGAAGTTTTCTCGAAGATTTGCCCTCCCCCTTTCTTTTCACTTTGACACGGCTTCCAAGTGCGACGACTTCAAGTGAACAAGAGAAAATTCAATTAAAGATTACGTCTGTCGGTACAGACCGTAATTTTCCACCTTGGAGGAAAAATCTCGTTTAAAATGAGTTGAAACTTTAATGGGACGATTGTTATTTTTCAGGCTCTTGATTTAGTCTTTGTCGGAGCCCCAACCCGCGCCCGCTTCGCTGAACATTTCAACCCCTAGCCCCAGCAATCATTTCACATTAGTTGTTATTTATTTCTTCTTTTATTTTCACTGAAATTCACTTCCTTCGTTTTTTTCTTCCGAAACAGTTCTGAAAAGTCAACTCCGCTGAACAAAATAGAGCCTCGATGTCGCTCGCAGAAGGCGGGATCTTCCCCTTCTTGGCTAAAACTTTTAATACACGGCTGTATTTCTTAGTGGCGAAGCAAGAACAAGCATACACTTAAACTTATCCTTCTTTTAACATTTCGAGGAATTAATATCTTTAGGATATTCTTAATGCAAAATTTAATTGTA
Source organism: Philaenus spumarius (assembly GCA_018207615.1). NCBI lineage: Eukaryota > Metazoa > Arthropoda > Insecta > Hemiptera > Aphrophoridae > Philaenus > Philaenus spumarius. The sequence goes on along the minus strand of JAGFPH010001106.1, from coordinate 325,638 downwards.
ATTATATAATTTCTTCTTTTTTTACACATTGATTACAGATATTATCCTTAGGCGTCAGTGAATAATTAATTACATTAATAGATTTACAAATTTAATATAATTGATTTTAAAATATGCGTTTGGTTCGAAAAACATTAATCATATTTAATCAACTCTAAACTGAAACATAGGCTAAATAGCTTAAAGTAGATAAAATTAAACCCGAACACAAAATCTAACAACAAATACTTTGTCACAAAGCACCGTCAGTTGTCACACTGTTAGGTTAGTTATAGTTTGGTTACTGTAGCCCGTCCATCACTGAGGATGGCGACATTGTCGTTGACACGCGTTTGAAGTTAGTATTTGTTGTGTGATTTTGTGTTCAGGTTTTATTTTATCTAGTTACTTTCTAACAAATCAAACTCAATACTTATATATAAATAGTTTAAAATCAAACAAATTAGTAAAAAATAAAATCTAAACAAAATTCTTCAAAAAGTTTTGTCGTTGGCTATGTGCAAGGGTGCAATGAAACTCTGGAGCGGTGCGATACGGAAAAAACAAATTAATTTAACTGGCAAATATTTGTTTCAAGTACCTGTTTCCCAAAGACACATTTTGCCAGTAGGGAATGGTCTGTTTTCAACAAAAATTGAAATGCCAGCGAATGCCAAGACTAGTGTTACACAATTTTAAGATCTTTTGAAAGTAAAATTTGTGGTACTTAACCTATGTAGAGTAACCATATAAAGTGTCTTTTTTAATACTCTGAAAGTAGACATTAAACTGAGTATATAAACGCAAACCATAACAGTGGCAGACAAATACCACCAAAATTACGAGATACAAAAAACAAAAAATGCAGGCTCAGTCATTTTGGTTATGTTTTCACTAAACAAAAGAAACTAAAAAATCCATCGTACATAAATTATCATATTTTATAAAACAATAAAAAATTACGTGAAAATGTAGATTTGTTTTAATACACCTGAAATGGTAAACATTCAGCACTGAAAACAGTAATCATTAATCAAACACAATGATGAAATCTAACAAAACAAGGAACATGGCAAATTACTACAACGTTGCCAAATTTAATTAGGTACAATATTATATGTTGGCGCGTTAGTTACGCGCATGATCAAGTTAACTGCTAAATTTTAAGTGGATTAAAAATAGAAAATTCGTATACGTTACGAAAAGGGAACTTAAGTTAGTTTCGGTTTGGTTTATTATATATTAGTACTATTAGCTAGGTCGGAATCTAAAAAAACATGAACCTAAAATAACTACAGTCTTCAGTCTCACTATGTTTTCAGTTTGTAGGTACAGTACTTCTTACTTTTCTAAAAAAAATGTGCTAATCTGGCAACGCTTTTATATCTAACAGGTTAGCAAGTTGGCTGTATTGGAAAGTTCGCTATGTTAATTTGCCTATTAAACTTTTAGGTTTGTTGTTATTTCTTTTATACTTTTGTTTTATATTGTTCGTATTTGATTTACCGCAAAGAATTTATTTTAAAAAAATGTGAAGTTGTTTTTATTATTTACTAAAAATTTATGGTCATACTCATCTACACTAATACCAAAAATGTTAACTTACTTCAAGATGGTGACCGTAAACCAATTTTGGTTTTTATATTTACCATCACGGAACTATCACCAACTTAGGCACTTTTTCACAATTTTTCCAACATTCAAAACTTGTAGAATTTCATTGAAAGACAATATAAATTGAGACTGGTGACATCTTTACCATTCGACGCCTCTCTATATTGCCTCCTCGTCATTTATTTGTTTACCAAGTCCTGAACATATTTGACATTAGGAGTAAAGGTGATTAAGATTTTCACATTAAAATTTATTATTTTTTTAAGAAACGAAAGCAAAGCAAGATTAACAATTTATTTTAATTTCTTCTGTACAATTAATTGGACCCAGACTTTATAATAAACTTCCAGACAAAATTAAAACTGTAGTATATTAAACAAATATTTTAAATCCTCCTAAAGGACTGGCTATTGAGCTGGGACGATGTTAGGAGTTTGTTAGATATAATCATTGTAGATGAGTACATTGTAGTTAAGAGTTCGTGTGTAGAAGAGAGTATGTGTAATTGAAGTTTTGGAACAGTAAGATATGGAATATTTTTTTTAAGAATTACGTAATTGTTGCTAAGTGTTTTTATTTGTTTCCGTGGGGTTTTCTTGTCTCCTATTTGATGTTTTTTCTTTGATTGTAAATTTAACTGCTCTCTTTGTCAGATAGCAGACTAAGCAGATAGCAGATTCGCTTTTTAGCGAATTTACATAGGGAAGATGAGCTGCTGAAGTTACCCTTGTGGTGAGACCCAAGGTCGGGAGTAGTAAATGAGCACCGATCATGGCCCCCAGAATACGTTTTTGGGTGTCATTAAAAATTGTATATATTCAATATGTACATATGTGTTCGCACTCTAGCGGGAGCATTTAAAGTCCGATTTGATGCAAATTTGTTACAAACGTTGGTTGTTTAAATCGCTCGGACGAGTTCGGTAGCAAACAAAATCCATTATTAGGATATTATTCTGCACATTTTGTTTTTTACACGATCTTATAGCCATATAGCTCGCTTGGTTCCCCCAAAATCGATCAAAACGTAAATATCATAAAAGAACCCGGTTTAAATCCACATGGGTTCCCAGATCCAAATTCTGATCCGAGGCCGCAAGGTCGAATGAAGGAGCGCGTGAGTCGAAGCTGGAGGCTTAGGTGCAAACAAATTCTACTAATATACTTCGTAAATGTAGGCAGCTGTTCAGCGTTTTCGTGAGTAGATCAATTTCCAAAATAGTTGGTTGAAATTCTAATACTCATGTCAGCGGTTCAGTTGCGAGGTCGACTTATTTAATCTTATTATAAGTAAAACCTCAAAATGGACTTGAGCTAGATGTTTGAAAAACATTGTAGCTATTCCCCTTATGGTAGTTATTTTCCGTTGTATTTTAAAAGTTAGGCCTATGTTTTATTTTATAACGTAGTTGTTATTTTTTATTTTATTGTAAAATTATGTTCTTATTTTTTTTAAATTTTGTATATATTTCAAGGAAAAATAAATACAATATGTTGATTTGCTATTTGTACATATAAATACATTTCAAATGGAAGATGGAAGTGGGATATCATATCAAATAGTTTAATAAGCTAAACACTTTTTGTTATTTAAAGTTTGGTTACATCTCCGCTATTTTAGAATGGCAGCTAAATAAGTGATTTTACTTTTTTGTGGCACCTTTTTGAGGTGAAAAATGTATGTGGGGAGGGGAACTTTATTAATTATATTCTTAAAAAATGAAAACTTATATTTAGTAAATTATTTTCAAAAATTATTTAGAATGTAATATAAATGGGAGCGTGGGTGTGCGATGAATGTACTTAAAACTTTTATTATAACTTTATTTAAAAATCTAGTTTATTTTAATTTTACAAATTGTCAGTTTTTCTTATTTTTTTTTTTAATAGGCTACTTATATTTAATGGCGATAAAATTTGTGTTCATGTGTTCTACGTTTATTTATGTAACATGTTTTAAGCTGATCATAAAAGTCTAAACCTCGCCCACAAATAAATAAAATCTAATTTCTCTCACACTTCTTTGCTTTTATACCGACTTCCCTACTCTCTACATTTCTCCTCATTCCAAAACCATTTTTCCTTTTCGTTTCAAAGACAGAGGTATTAATTAAACTAAACTGTCGCGCGTTTGAACTTTCAGAAATTGTTTAATTCGATGAGCCCTAAACGATAAACACGACACGCGTGGATATCAAAGCATTACCAGCTATAGACAGACAGACAGCTAACAGGTAGGCCTATATCATAAGACAGACTCTATGAAGCGAAAGGGGACTTACACAAGAGGCACTCGGGTGTGTAGTCATCGGGCAAAGCTATACATTCGCATACCTATCGCTCCAATGCTTCCCATAACCCTACAAACATATCCATATTAATCAATTCACTTCATTTGATGACGGTATTGAAATGATACAAAGCGCAACAAGTAGATTTAAGAACTTGGCAAGTTATAAGTTAACGGGTAAAAATGACTTTGGAAAAGTAAGACAGGCTTACTTTGATGTAAATATTGTAACTGCCATCACTGGTTTTAAGTTATATGATACATTCAAGAATTAAGAATAAAACGGTTATTTTGTATAAAGTCCTGTCAATTTGAACTTGATTTATGGAAGTTTTTCTTTGAAATAATTCATAATGGTTATTGTAATCATTTTACGAATTACTATTTGATATATCCGATTATGATTGTGTAAGATTAGAGTTCCACTAGATGATTTTTTGTGGAAATATTTTGGTTATTATTGAATATCCATTTGATGGTTGAAATTCACTACAATTACAATTTAAAAATATAAACGCATTTAGTATTAACTGGGTACCCGTACTTCGTTATAATTTACTTTTGTTGTTTTTCTGTGCGATTTTTGAGGTTACGATTATTTTTGAAAACCCTAACTATCTGAGAACCATAAGAGGTACACATACCTAGCTTCGCGTTGGAGTAGATAGATATTTTTATTTCCCATGTGTAACATACATACATAACTTTATAACATTGTATTTACAGCAAAAAAAAAAAAAAAAAAAATCAATTACAATTCTTCTACATAACATAACACATGGAAAATTAGGTAATCCTTAGGATAAGCCTGCTTAGGATTTACCATTTTTTTTATCACTTGAGTTAGAAGAAAAAAGGAAAGAATAAAATCTTTCTGAGGTGCCCTTTACACTTAGCACTTAACAAGTAATTATTTTAATTTTTAAATACAAATTTTAATTTTATTTCTAAAGGGTGTAATCAATAATAACAAAAATACAAATAATAATAAGCCTCCTTGCTAAACACAATATTAATAAATAACGCTAAACTTAATCTAAACTTAATCAATCCTATTATATACTTATAATTCTATTTACAATCTTCTTAAACAAAACACATAATTTCCATACAAACAATATAATAGCCACTTTTATTTTAAAAGATACTCAATATCATTTATCCTAAACAGCCATTCTCTTACTGATTTTGAAAACTTAACAAATGTACTGCACAACTGGATCTCCTTTGGTAAAATATTAAACAATAGCCCCTCTAAATAGAAAACAAATTTTGAATGCAGTTAGTTTTGTTTTAGGTAAAATATTAACAATCTTACGTTTAGAATATCTTTGGGGTTTGTAATCATTATTTATTTCACCACTTGCTTTAAAGAAATCTCCAAGTACCTTGTACACATACAAGTATCTGAGTGGAAGTATACCAAATGATCCGAACAGTGGTAGCGAATGCTCCATTTTATTTTTAAATGCCTTTACTCTTATAATATGTTTTTGACTTTTCACAAGAGGTTTGATAACCGCCTCATAGGTACCTCGCTAGCATAACAGGCCATACTGAATACGAGACTGAACAAGTACAAAATAAATTTGAATTAGCAATTCAGTTGGGCACATTGATCGGAGAAAGTAAAATTTTCTAATAATTGAGTGCATTGTTCTTTGCAAGTTATCAATGTGACTCCTCCAAGTCAAATTTTGATCTACTACAATTCCTAAATATTTTACTTCATTTATATTTTTAACACCTATCCCGCAAGGGGCTTACATACCAAATTCTAGGTATGTACTCATTTTGGATCTGGATTTTGTGTGACAAGTCTGGATCTAGCGAGAATGTTTAGACAATTTAAAAGATTATAAGAAATTATCAACTTCAATATGTAAAATTTAATAAATATTTGCATGCACTATAATCTACCAATTTGAAATTGATTTAATGGACATTTTGTTCCTGCAATATCTACCTAACAAGTCGTATAATTGCCACTGATGGATGTAACTGAACAATAGAGTTCCGTCGGGAAACAGTTTCACCTATTACATATTTAGCAGAACTTTTTGCATGTGTTGGGGTGTCGTTCTGTTGGGTTCCGGGTCACGCTGGAATACAGGGGAATACTAAGGCAGGTTTAGCTGCTAAAATGCCACTCACGTGCTGCATATCGTAGAGTGTAGTGTCAGTCCATTGACATCTTCAAACCACCGAAGCCGTCGAGAGGAAGTGATGGTTTCTCGTCTAAGCATCGGCTATTCCATGATAACCCATGGGTTTCTGACACGGCATGGGTATTTGGTTTTTTGCCCTAAAAATAAAATGAAAATAATCATCTTATGAATTGCTTTTTGTCATATCGGGAGACATCCGAGTAGTAGGTATATTACATTATTATTGGAATACAATAATTCATATTTTTTGTATTTAAACTTCACTAGTTTTATACGAAATTGTTCAGTGTCAAGATACTCCATTAAAACGAAGTAGGCATAATACTATAATAGTTATAGACTTACTTCGCTCGCCGACATCAATGATTATTTTCACCCAGATTTATAATAATGTATTAATTCCAACCTCATAGTTCAATTAGTAAATAATATTAAATGTCTAGATCAAAAGTAATCAGTATTTCATATAGCAGGAGTTAAACAAATTATTAATTCCTTTAAATTATATATAAATGTAAGTATTTTCGATACCAACTTGAGGCAAAACCTTTAGATTGATAGATAAGTGGACAGTACTGTTCACATAAATTTACGTAGTAGTTTAAAATATTTCTATTATGTGTAATATCAAACAGTGGACTAATATAATGTTTTACTAGGCAACGCTTTATATCTATCAGGTTAGCAAGTTGGCTGAAAGTTCGATATGTCAATTTGCCTATTAAACGTTTGGTTTTCTTGTTAGTTCTTTTATACTTGTTTTATATTGCTCGTATTTGATTTGCCGCAAAAAAAAATTAAGAAAAATGTGAAGTTGTTTTCATTCTTTACTTAAAATGTAAAATCATACCTACTCATCTACACTAATAGCAAAAGTTTTAACTTGCTTCAAGATGGTGACCGTAAACCAATTTTAGTTTTTATTTACTATCACCAACTTAGCCACTTTTTCACAATTCTTCAAACTTTAAAAAATTGTAGAACTTCGGTGAAAGAGAATATAAAATGAGACTGGTGCCGTCTTTACCATCGATTCGACGCCTCTCTATATTGCCTCCTCGTTATTTATTTACTTACGAAGTCCTGAAAATATTTGACATTAGGAGTAAAGGTGATTAAGATTTTCACAACAAGATTATTTTTTAAGATACGAAAGCAAAGCAAGATTAACAATTTATTTTAATTTCTTCTGTACAATTAATTGCACACAGTCTTTACAATAAACTTCCAGACAAAATTAAAACTGTAGTATATTAAACAAATATTTAAAATCCTCCTAAAGGACTGGCTATTGAGCAGTAATCGATTTTGAACCACTTTGATAATTACTAAACCATAAAAACCGGTTGTACACGGTAACAAATAAAACACATAATAATAAATTTAAGTTAGAATTTGGCTGGATCAGTATGAATGATTTAGACTTAGAAATATATTTTAAATTATGGTAGGTTTGATAATAATGTGTTTGAAAAGTACTTTTTACAAAATTAATGTAGATTTAAAAATAAAAGAATTATGGAACATAGTCTTAAGCCTATTATTTTTAATCTACCTGAGACCAAAATACTTCATTAAAATGCACTTTGCGTATGTACATTGCCCAAATGACTGTTCTTGTAAATAAACTAAATTAATAAACTAAACTCTTTGCAGGGTTTTATTGTGTGTCTAATAGTAAATTATTCCTATTTATATTATAGCAGAACATTATAAAAAGAATATAGGCACGTTAAACTATTAAGCTTACAATAATTATGGGAGCAGAGCGAATAATAACCTTTTATTACCCCAGTTTAAATTAATTTTAAATTTACCCAGGAAAATTAAACATAAGACATTATTAAAAGACATTCTTCACAAAGCCTCCCGAGGACGGCTGTTTCACATGGGTTAGTAAAAAATATCCTTTGGAAAAATGAATCTCCAGAGAAATAGCTATCAATAAAGTTGAAACCTAAAAAAATAACTGCAAAAAGTGCCCTAATAATTGTACAGATGAAATAAAAATGGCATTTCGTAATTTTGTTATAATAATATTTTATTTCGTTTAAAACAAACAGCACGACAATCAGCCTGGTAGATCTCCAGAAATGGGTATAAATAAAGTCCCCAAACGTTCAAGGATATGTTGAATTTTATATAAGTAAGACAAACTTAATAAATGACCAGGAAAAACTTAATAAATGACAATGTGAAAATAATACTAACCTAAAATTTTAATGCAGTATGATTTATTGAATGAGAGTATGACGCAAAGGCATACGAAGAAAACAAGACAGTGCCAATTTATTCACATGAATTACTTACCTCATAAGCAAATAAAGGGTTTTAAGAATAATAATTGCAAATAAAAAACTTAATTAACCACAACGGTTTGATACAAGACGTTTTAATTTGGCTTAACAATACACATCGTTCTTGCTTTGAATATTTATTTCTGCTACTCTTTTTATATAAAATCTTTGAACAATTTGTCATTTCAATTATACATTTTTATACATTTTGTAGAAAACAAAACCTTAGTTATTTATATTTCCCATAGTTTTTTCTCTAAAAGGTGATATACATTTTGTAAGCAAATAGATAAAATTTTATTTTACGGAGATGCAATCAGTTAAGAAGTAAATGTAGCTATGCAGAATTTGTGAACCTAGTTTTCTTGAAATTGGTTGTACTGCCTTGTCAGGCTTGGGGAGAAAGTAGAAGTGAGGACACGCCTCCTAAACCAGACACATTCCTAGTTTGAGGCTACTGTACTATGGACGTTCCTATTTTAGAAAGGCCCGCCCCATCCTTAGAGTTAAGGTATAGTTGAGCATCCTCACAAGAAAACAACTAATTACGTCTAGTAATATACATTTTAGTCTATCAGACTATTCTTGTCACTGCCACGAGACCTACCTTCATTCATCCTAGTAGTAAACAGGACCACTTCAGGAGTCAGCAATAAATGTATACATCAGCTTACAATAAACGAGGGCACTAAACATACACTTAACTGAGAAAGGAGGGTTATGCTTACAAATTGACTTATGGAAACAAATAATGTAAAGCAGGGCTAGAGCGTGACACAAGCGTAAAGTGCGTGAGTACAAAAGTGTAGTATTCTGCGTGAGTGCGTCTAGAAGTGTAACCAATCGCCATCTGCCCTCGCTGCTGAGTCATTGTAACTGACTTGATGTCTTGTTTGTCTGGACGCTTCAATCTTACACTTTACCAGAAGTTAATTTCTTTTTTATAAATATAAGCGTGAACATGGTAAAATGGTTTCTTACTACGCACACAAGCTCTGTTTATTGGTAGTTTTCAAAAAATGGGTTTATGGAAACGTAACATAGTATTCCTTCTAAAAAAATAAGTTGTACTAATGTTTCTTATGCTCTGCCTATTCTCTCTGTATTGATTGGAATATATAAATACTAGAAGTAGACTGTGGCATTTAACATATTACCATGTGAACTTATTGTGCTGGTCAAGTGACTTATTTTTTATCTCATTACTTTTATGGGCACACACTTTTTAGATGGAAATTGTCCTTGTTTTACGTTAATGTTTTTGTGGATCCAACTCCTTTTTGAAGTGATAACTTCTATTGGCCTCTGGAATTCCCAGGTACTGGACTTTTTACTATTAGGAGTCGACAAACATGCACAGTTATGAATAACAAAGCAAGGTTGTATCAACCCAAAGTCCAGTACCTGGGAATTCCAGAGCGCTTAGCTTTACTGTTTTTATACTAATTACTATGTTTCATAACTTAGATTGAGTGATCTACTGGATTAAACCCTTGTAAAAAATAACAAGATGTATCATCTTTAACATTTCAATGTTATTTAAATGGGGGAAATTGTAACTTTGATTGGCCATTGTGTTGGCTAGAGTTAACATACAGACTTGCGCTTTGCGCCAATCTTCTTCTTTTATCAAGGAGGTGTCACTCAATAGGGGTTCTCATTTAAAATTTTCGATTTATCCCCAAAATACAACATTTTTGTAGGAGGGGTTGAAATTTACGATACACCAAAAAACTCCATTTTTGTTCATGTTAACAATCCCCAAAGCAAATCTGTCTATTTCCATTAATAAAAAAATATAACAGGGGGGAGTGGAACTTTTAAGACACCTGGTATATAGACAAGTAAGCGCGTGGAGAGGGAATAGACGATACATAATATATTATAATACGTTATTATAATTATTATATAATAATTATCTCTTACATATTGAATTATTCTTAGAATTTTATGTAGACTAATACCTCCTTCAAAATCATTAGTCACTAAATAAATACTGCTTACATTCTATTGATCACTATTTTCGCATATTTGCTATAATTATAATATTATTACATAATAATATTACAATTGTAATAATATTACAATATAATAATATTATAATTATTATAATATTATATTATATTATTATAATTATGCAATTTCAAAATTTGATGTAATATTTTTTGACAATATATTGACTTGTGTAATTTGTTGACCTTTATTCTCCTCTAATATTAATTGATAAAAATATAAATCGGTCATAAAGTCATCACTTCCAACGTGTGGTCTTAAGCACACCCAATTTTAAAAAAAATTGGTTTTGTCTTTATTTTTTAAATACTTAAATGTTGTATCAAATTTAATCAATGTTTCAATATTCAGTAACATGTTTAGTTAAGATTGACGGTAAGGGGAATAGTTTACTTCACACTGATTTATGTATTAAGAAAATTGTGGTTGACTTAAATTTGTTCAGAATAAGGATTGATATCAAATTGGGTTATGAGAAAGACAAAAATTAATAATATAATATGATGAGAAAATAAACAAATCTTAGACAAGAAAATTTTCAAAATGTTCCCAACTCTCTTAACAAAATGTATACTAATATAAGTAATTTCAATAAAAAAACTCAGTTTTATTTTGCCTATACTTGTACCCCAAGACCTACCACTATCCCAAATTTCAAATATCAAAAGAGAGTCGATAAGTAGTAAAATTTGCATTTTTGAACCCCTGTATCTTTTGAACGGTTTATTGCAAATATTTCAAATTTTGTGTTTAGATTGTATACAAATTTTGTATTTTTCAGTATATGGCGGGCCTCAAATTATGTTCTGATTTGAATACAATGAACATAAAGAGAACAAATATTTTTTAAACTAAAAGTTTGGGACAGCAACAAATTCCAGATATTTTCAAAAAAATTTTAAATTGCTTAAAAGAAAATCAAAGTAATTGGTGAAATTGTTGTCTTGGACAAGTTCCGAAGCTCATCAAAGAGTACGAAAATCGCAGAAGGAACTCAGCGTTCAAGAATACACTTCTGCCGAAGTAATGCTTTCGAGGACTATGTTCGACATATATATGCCACAAGAGAAATTTTTGGGGAATAAAAAGCAAAGTACGTTTAATTTCAACAAGTGTTTTTATAAATACCCTAGTGGACCTGGCAATGGCTCGATATTGCTTGATTTATTTTAAGGGTAGTTTTCCATGTTTGTAGTGACCATATTCTCTAAAATATCCGAGTACTAATATGTATAATTGTGAAATTTTAGTAAAATTAATTGAGTACTTTTTGAGAAAAAGTAAATCTATTATTATTTAATTTTAAGGGTAGTTATTTCATTTCATCACTTTGACTTAAGTAATCGAATTGCAAATGTTTTTTTATATCAATTAAGAATAATATTTAAATAACTTTAGATTTATCGTTTGTAGGAATTTAGTGCAATTTATTGTTATTTATTGTTTATCTTTTAAATCGTTTTATTTGTGATTAGTGTTTAAAAAAATTCTTTTACTAATATGTATAAGTTTTAGTAAAATTAGTTGAGTAGTTTTTTTAGAATTTTAAAACTATTATAAAGTGCATTATTATTTAGTTTTAATGGTAGTTGTTTCATTTCATTTCATCCCTTTGACCTAAGTAATCAAAATTAAAATAGTTTTGTATTTCCCTTAAAAATAATATTACATATTACAAAACATAATAATATACATTTTAGGAAGTTAGTTTAATTTATATTTATTGTATAGGAGAGCAACCCCATTTCAACCCCTTCCAAATTGTGAATCTAAACCATCCAGGGACCCACTCAAACACACCCACAAAATTTCATTAAAATTGGTCCAGCCTTTTAAGAGGAGTTGAGTGACACACTCACGTGCAGAAGAATTATACATATTATAATGATATATATATACTGTACATATAAGCAACCAATTATTACACGTTCTGTGTACTAACAAAATCCATCCTCTTTTATATATCCCTTTCTGCAATTTTGTTAACGTTTAATTCTTATTTTCAGCGAAAAAATAGATAAACGATACAAGATGATGCAACAGAGATACGGTAGGTCTATGCATTTTTTCATTGGGTTGTACAGCTGAAGCCAAACCGCAAACAGTGGGGCCTCTCCTCTCGGGACACATTCCTACAGAGAGGATACTGTAGTAGGTTTTCGCCTCTTTAACAATTATATTTATGATCAAAATTGTTGCATGGAGTAATGATAAAAATACTTATGACTCAAACTGTAAAAATACTTGCAATCAAGGCATTTTGTCGAGAGGGGAAAATCGCAGAGGAAGAAAGACTGCCTGGTTCTTCTTAATATTAATCTTCCTACTTATGTTGTACATCTCTTCTTAGTTTAAATCGTATTTTTCTGCTTAATAATTTTCCCTTCCGTTCAATGAATTTATAGTATTGCCATAACGTAGTAACATATCTAGGCCTATATATCCTTGATTAAATATTTATACAATTTGTTAAACATGTCTTACATAAAAGGTTAAATGTAAGATACTAAATTTAAACATTCTTTTACGCAGATGATTAGGCCTATTAGTTTATTGGTTATTAGTAATATTCATAATGTTTAGTTCCAAATAAATCCCATGAGCATGAATATTTCTTTGTCCACAGCGCTTTTATCAAATCTAAAAGCGATGTACAAAACATATTGCGTTTAGGTTAAAGGAAATTCCCCTTGGCAATAATATGCGGAGCAGAGCCCGGTATAAATTCTTTGTTTTCCGCTCGGCCAGCCGGAACAGGAAACAGGATTATGGTTATGATGAACAACTCGTGTTTACCCACCTAGATGGCGCACTGACCTGACCTCACCTAAGACGGACGTCTCTGGAATAATCTTAGGGGTTTATTCTTTGTTGCTACAAAATGTTTCGCGTGTGCGCTCTCTACGTGGTTCTTGTGTAACAATCAGAATTTGTAATATCAAATCATTTACAGGAAATCTCTGCAAACTAAGAAGTTGCATCTTAAATGCGAGTAGTTTATGCTCTACAGTGACGTCACATTTGGAATCGACAGTAAGAGTGGGTAATTATCTGTTAGTTTCTATTTCAAAATTTTAATTTATGGTTTATTTTAAATAATTAGAGGATGCTGGTGATTTTGTTGACGACACTTCCTGTTTGTAGTCGTGGTCCATTATTTCTGCCATTTTTAAATCTGACATGAAATTCGACAGTCGTTTTACTTGATTGCCTAGTTCGAGAGTGAACAAGGAAAAACAAATTTAAATCTAGTTATTAACAAATAATTTATTTTATTTCCTATTCGAGAAGGATATCGTTGGAAAGGCTCATTAAAAAAAAACAAACAAAAAAATACTGCCTTTCTAAAGACCTCCGTTAAAAAGAAATCATAAAAAACCCTGAGGAAAAATATGCCTCCCTTATCCTTTAAGTTTCTAGTCCGAAAATTATAACACATTTTTGATAGTTAAAGTTTACAGCAAACAATTCGATCACGCAGCTGATCGGCTGACATGAGTTGAGCGAGTTTCCAAAATTAAGTTTATATGTTTTAGGGTTTCTACAACTATCTGGGACATTTTTCTACTCACGAGAGCTCTGAATAGCTGCCAGCGTGTACAAAATACATTAGTAGATTAATTTCCAGCCCCCGCTCACGCGTTGCTTTCTTGCGCTCGTTTGTTCGATCTTGCAGTCTCGGATTATGGACTGCTTCGCGAGGAAACAAACAGCGTACTTTTACGGTATTTTACGTTTTGATCCATTTAAGTAGAACCAGACGGGCTATAAGGTCGTGTAAAAAAACTGTGCTGAATAAGCTTCTAAATGCTTCAGATAAAACTATAAAAGTTGCATTTGAATCTAAAAAAAAAAAATCTGGAAATTGGTTGACCGTGCAGGCCAACCCTAGAACTTCCCGCTTAGTTTGAATTTTAAACGCTTAAAAATGAGTTTATTTGTTAAAATACCAAAAAAAGAAAATTTGTGAATTTTTAAACAACGATAACTTTTGAATGCGTCGTTCGATTTTCATTTTTAAAAAAGCATTCTACGCAGTTTTTAAAGCACAAAAAGAAAATGTACAGGTTTATATTCATTGGTTGATAAATCTGGAAGATATGTTAAAAAAATACCAAAAAACAAAAATTTGTGAATTTTTTAAACAACGATAACTTTTGAATGCGTCGTCCGATTGTCATTTTCAAAAAAGCATTCTACGCAGTTTTTAAAGCACAAAAAGAAAATGTACAGGTTTATAATGATTGGTTGAGAAATCTGGAAGATATGTTAAAAAAATACCAAAAAACGAAAATTTGTGAATTTTTAAACAACGATAACTTTTGAATGCGTCGTCCGATTTTCATTTTCAAAAAAGCAGTCGACGCAGTTTTTTAAGCACAAAAAATGTATACATAGTTTTATTAAGATTTTTTCGCACGCTTTAAAGTTATTTTTAAAAAACATAAAAATTTCAAAAAAAATTTAGGTTATTTTTTTTAATTTCTTCGGATTGGCTCGATGGATTAACTCTCAAATCTAATCAGATCTAAGTTTTGATACACCCTTTCGAATGACATGTCGTAGAATTCAATCGGTTGATTCGTTTTTGAGAAACTGTACGACAAAAATTTATTTACACACATACATCCACACACACACACACACACACACACACACACACACACACGGTCGGACACCTCGGCGGGAATAGTCAGAATGGCTTCCTGGGACCTCAAAACGTGGAGATTTAATGAAAACTCAACTTTCGAAAATCGGACCGAAATCAATAACTTCCCTTTATTGGTAGCGGGAAGTTAAAAAAAACTGTTACTTCTGGTCAAAAAACGTGCTGCGGTTGTTGGATTTTTTGGCTTATGAACTCATCTAAGCGACTTAGATAACCAAAGTGTGCACCAAATTTTTACCAAATCAGACTTACCTAAAATGCGGCTGTTAGAGTGCGAACACATATAGTATACTATCTGCCCAATCCGGCTTTGCACGGATAGACAAATCAAAGTTAAATATATATTAACAAAAAATATATATCAATAAATATATTACCTACACTATGTATTTCTTTTGGGGATTTTTAGTAACTTTGATCTCCCAAACCCCCCTAAAGTTTCGAATTTTTTGAAAACCTTTCTTAGCGAGCACCTAGGGCTCTAGAGGAAGCTACCTACCAAATTTCATTCCAATCCGTTCGGTGGTTTTTTTTAGTAACTTTGACCCTCCCAAACCCCCCTAAAATTTCGAAATTTTTGAAAACCTTTCTTAGCGAGTATCTACATACCAAATTTAATTCCAATCCGTTCGGTGATTTTTGAGATTTCGTGATGAGTCAGTGAGTGGTATTTGTATTATAGTCTATATATATATAGCCTATATAGATAGATAAATATTTTAATGATTCTTGAAAACGTGTTCTGGGGACCATGATCGGTGCTCATTTACTACTCCCGACCTTGGGTCTCACCATAAGAGTCATTGCAATAGCTCGTATTTCTTAACATTCGCTAACAAGGTAGGATGACGTATTTATGAGAAACGCCCCTGTAAATACAGTGTGACTACATGTAGGCTGCAGCAAACAAACTAATCCGTTGACATTTTGTTTAGATTTTCAACTGAAACTCCATTATTTCGCACCTAAATAAGCTAGATAATATTTGAAGGGTTTGAGTGATTTTGAGAAATTTCAAATGTATAAAAGGTCGAGATATGTATAATATTATAATTTTTTTATAAATGGTTTTAAATGACTTTGCCCAGTTGAAAGATGGTGCCCCAAATGCAAAAATTATGGTTTTGTTATTTAATTTACTACCTGCGAAGGTTTTTACTCTCAGAAACCAAATTTCACTAAATACTCACGATGATATACCTTTATACTCAAAGTTCAATTTGTGCAGTTTTTCACAAGTTTTCCAACAATTAAAAGAGTAAAATTTCGGGGATATAAATAAATTCATACCTAAAATTCCGAAATTGCAATTTAAGTCGTGTGGTATATTAAATTAAAGTATTTTCAAAGCAGAACTTTTTGTATTTAAAAGTTGAATTATTATTATAGGCCTACATTGTTACATTATAAAATATTCATTAATCAGTACGTATGTAGCCCATGCTTATAATGTATACATTTTAAATTATACATATTTCATTGTACACTATAAATTAATTAAACATCCTACATTTAAAAATATACATTACACATAATATATTATACAGTATACATTATAGAAAATACATTATAAAATATGCATTATTCAGTATACATTAAACAGCATATATTACAAAATATACTGATTTCATTTTTAAAGTATAATGTATACATTATACATGATAAAATATGAATTATACAGTTACAGTATCCATTATGCCGTGTACATTATACAGCATTATCTCAAAGCTGAACATTTTTGTATTCAATCGTTTATGAAAGGTTTAAAAATCGTAGACAAAACTAAATTTGTCTGATATTTATCTTTTCCTTATTAAATGAGAAGAGCAATGAAATCGTAACTAGTCATTATTGTTCATGAAAAGTTTAAAGTTATAATCAGTAAATAATCGTTGCAATGATGGTTTATATTGCTCTAGATTTTCAATTTCTAACAAATAAAAAATTAACTAAAATCTTTGCATGAATATCTTAAAAAAAACACGGATGCCTGCAATACGTACTAAGCACAGGAATCCTCGGCTACAGAGACGACACGCTCTTAATAACTCTTTATTTTTAAATTAATAAAGGTTTTAGTCGTTTCATAAAAATAAAAACCACATATCTCACTCTTGTGTTGTCTAAATTATTTCGTATATTATGATTTTGATAATATATTTTTTTAAAGTTATAAAAACATTTTTTGTAAGCTTAATTGGGTCATGAGACTTAAAGCAGATTACACATTTTAAATTTGCCCGAAGCTTTCTCTACGTGCAAATTCCCTACGGATATTTTATTAAAAAATCCTTACATTTATTCGATTTCAATCGAAAACTACTTCTCCTAATTTGTTGTTGCAATGAAGGTCTGTGCATCATTCAGCGTTTTCAAAAGTGATTGAAAAAAGTTATGAGAGATCCACAAAAAGCAAATCCTATATGTTAAGGATTACAGTTTTATCTTACCGTACATACATTAGTAGAGTGCAGCCCTTTTTATGTTTTTATTTTAGAGATTAAAGTTATAATTTCAATTTATTTATTATATTACGATGCCTCCAGAACTATTGTATAGTATAATATAATGTCTTCAGTCGGAAAGTTTTAGTTTATCTGTAATAGTCATTCTAAATTATTTTGGTTCTGTGTTAATTTATTTAAATTTTTTGTGTTGTGTTATTTTAAATGTAGCTCAGTGAACAACTAAGTATTATTTTATGTTTGTGTTCGACTTTAGAATGGTCGACTTCAAAACCGGTTTTCCCATAAAATAAAGACATAAAAGGACTGTAGACCGATATCAATGTATATAAAATATATATAGTATACTAGAATTTCAAGTTAATTTGATTTGTATGTAGTGATTATAAACATTCGCCGATTATTTATTAGTATTGTTAATTAATTAATAATTATTTATTGTATAATATAAAACCGTGTATATTATTTTAATATTTGCGCATATATTTCGCGGTTTGTCGTTAAATAACAATACTTTGACAAATGCATCGGTTACAGTATGTTTAAGGGAGGAAGGCAACAAAGGGGATGGAATTATGTTTGTTGATGTAACCGGAAGTAGTTTAGTCGTAAGTTAAACAATAGGAAGTAAAAGCAGAGTCGAGGGTGGGTTGTGGAATTGTCTTTTATTCATTGTTATGATTTGTGCTGAATATATAGTTATAACGAATGTCATAGAGTGGGGGAAGGGATGTAAATATGTAGATGTGGTGCCGGAAGTGGGATGTTGCGGATGGGCGCTCCGGACCGGAAACTAAGCGTGCCAAACCGGTAACACAGTGAGTTACAGTCAACACCCCGCAGCACTCTTACTGAATTACGATCTGAATTATTTCTACGTTTAGTTTGTTTTAGGTTAAACGTTTAATGTTCTATTAGAGCTAAAGGAAACTTTTTTTATCAAGAGAAAGGAATTGTTTAGTTCTAACAAAATTACTGCATAATGTTTATGTTGAAACGATCATTGAACAAATAAAATTTGTTATAGTTAAATTATTTATTTTACGCTTCACAAACCTTTATCTTAGTAAAAGGTAAAGTTCTGTGTGACTGAAGATATTTCTCAAACTAAACTAATGAAGTCAAATGTGGTATCCTTATTTGCTGTAAACCGCCACTATGAAATATATTTCACACAACTCACTTCTTTCGGAGGAAGATCGGGAATCTCTGAAAAGCTATTGGTATAACTCTAACAGCTTAGCTAAAAATGCAATACTTTTCCTGTTATAATGTATAAATGAAATTGTAAAACAGTACATTTCATCTCTAGTACCGAAAGTGGTCTTTTCCGGTACGCGATCGTGTTTCCCGGACCGGAATAACGATTTACGACTAGTTATGAACAAACTTTTCATCACACTGTAAATAATAATAATAAAATAAGTGTAATTTATCAACATAATGTAATTACCCATAGTAAGTATAACTTTCTAACCAAACGTTTACAAACATTAAAGATTATAATTTTTATATTTTAAAGTTTCATTTATTTTGCCAATTTACATAATTGACAATTGCTCACAAAATATTGACTAAAATAGTGTTTTCATTGTTTTTACCTTTATACTACTAGTTAAATTAATAATTACAGCTGATTTCAAATTATCTATTACTGACAAAAATAACATACTACTAGCGCAACTGGTGTAGAATGCATAACTACTTAGTAGTATGGGGAACATCTCCAGTTGTCTTTCTCGGACTAGACCGGGAAACTATAATTTT
>JAGFPH010001106.1:261074-297445 GCA_018207615.1 Philaenus spumarius | reverse complement strand
GAACTATCTAACAGCTGCCATGTTAGTTAAACAGATTGTTAATAGATGGCGCCTTTCATTAGGAACCATATGAAGTATAATATTAAAGCTTTTTTAATCAATTTTTGTAAAGAAAGACATGAATTTTAAGCTGTTTGTCTATTTTTCGTCAATAGCGGGGAACATAATTTTTAAAATGATGCTTAAATAATTAAGTTTGATGAAGAATTAAGGAAGTTATCGCTTTGCGACAAGAAATCACCTTTGAGAAATAATATATAAGGGTAGTCACGAATAACTAGAAACCACATATCTGATGTTACCGTTTACATCTTTACCGCCCAATGGTAAAACGGATTCTTATAGGGCTTTTGTTTCCTTAAAGGAGAACCCCTTGGGGACTACAATTATTTTATCCGTCCATATGTCTTTCACAGACGATTTCCTCTGAAACCGATAAAACTATCGAAATTAAATTTTTCAAAGGGTCTACTTATAAATCAAACTAACCAGCATACATGCCAACAATCAGAACTTTAAAATTAAATACTATTTAACTATGCATTTGGAGGAGTGACAAAAGTTGGGTGAAAATGTATATATGGTAGATCTATGTATACACGGTGTTTCAGAATACCAATTCTTTTATAGGTATTTACCTGTGCCAAAGACTATCCACAATATTATTACTAAAATTACGCAAAGTCCCTAGTTTCTTTTATTCATCCGCCATTTTGTTTTTTCACTTGTCAATTATTATCTCAGAAACGAAAAAGTTGAAATATTTCATAAAGTTTTATAACACATAACGAAATTAAAACAAAAATGGTGCTCAACTTTCCAACCACTCAATTCAAAATGGCGGTCGTTTGAAATGTTTGATTTTAAATAGATCAAAAAGTTTAAAATTTATGAAAAATATACAAGAGACAAAAACGTTTTAATAATGTTGTATAGCCATAGATTGCAAAGCTTTTGACTGTTGCATTGTTGAGACGGAAATTTTGTTCGTAATTAACAAACGAAAGAGCTTTATTTTACGATAAAGCTTGTATCTTGTGGTAATTTTATAATTTTAAACATATGTAAAAACATGTTGCAAAAATACAACAAAAAGAGCTAAAATACGTGTTACAAGAACTGCGACTAAATCGCCACATCTAGTTGCCAAGTCTAGCTTGTTTAATTAACTCGCCAGTCTTCACTATCAAAACGGCCCTGAGTCGTTTAGAAGTCATTATGCCGTTGTTTGACAGCTTTGAAAGTTAAATCCTCTTTGATTTCTTCTTTCTTTCAATTTCCACAGCTGTATCAAGAAAAGTGCACAAAATAAGTAATAAAATAACCTCAATTTTATTTGCCATAATTATTCGCCGGTATTAGGTTACACTAGAATATCAAGATGCTTGTAAATAGAATTGGACATTTTCAGTGTTTAATTAGAGTTACATTTAGTAATTGTACATGCGACCTTAATTAATAGCACTGAGTAAAATTACCTGAAAGAGCCTTAAGATTTAAAAAGAAAGAGATACACAGCTAAACAGCTAAATTGGAAGTTATCTTTAAAACGTTACCCTTATGTACATTTCGATAACATGGTAATCCTCCTCAGAGGGTTTTAACACTACTCGTGTTACCAGGATGATGACCATGTCATCGAAATGTACATAAGGGTAACGTATTAAACATAACTTATAATTTATTTATTTAGTTATGGTTTTTGTTCCTTGTTTTGTGGTTCGGGGGTTTTATCCAAATCAGTGTGATTTTGTCGCCTCAGTGCTCTTTTATTTGTTTAAAGAGAAAATTTAATTTGCTAATGTATTATTAATGTATGAGGATTCCCTGATTTTAACAGGTTTTACAGTTTAAGTTTGCTAGACCTCAAAGATTATTTGGCAAATTAAAATAAACGGTATCAGTTAACTGACACAAACTTTCTCCCAACTTACTGTAGTCAAAATAATATTGTTTTTAATCATTTTATTTACTACTTTTTAGAACAAAACAAAAAAATAATATTCTGCCTACGTCAATCGTATAAAAAAGTTATTGTCCCAGGCGGGATTCGATCGCGCGACCTTTGAATTACTGGGCGTCTTCTCTACCGTTATGCTATCCCTTGCGGCCGTTGCCGTGATGCTAGATTGACAACATAAACTTGTTTATTTTTTAACATTTCCCCATAATTATGAAACGCCGAAGTTTTGATAAAAGCGGATGGTGTCTTTTTGTTTGGCATCTTAAGCACTATAAATACTGAAAATTTGATCAAAATCGTTAGAGCCGTTTTTGAGAAATTTGCATTTTTGTCGTTTTTTATTGGTTTTTAGGGGTAAATTACCCTTAAAAATTAAAAATTCAAAAAAAAAAAAAACGCCTGGAGATATTAGGGTTTAGTACCTACATACCAAATTTCATGAAAATCGGACCAATAGTGTCCCCTCTGGTCGTGTATACATACTGACACACTGACAGACAGACACCACGTTAAAAACACTTTTTTGGGTTCAGGGAGCACCAAAACAAAAAATTCCACTAAAAATATTTTGGGGTTCAGGGAGCACCAACACAGATAATTGCACTAAACAATTTTTTGGGGTTCTGGGAGCATCAAAACAGATAATTCAACTGAAAATTCAAATTCGAACGTTTTTACGAAAACAATACTTTCTCCATATACTACGTATAGGGTGGAGAAAGTAAAAGGTATCAAAATTCTGCTCTCTTAATTTGCATAAGCAAGTATAAATGTAACAGACTGCTTCTAACTTCAAACGAATCTATTTCAAAACCCTTTAACTAATTTTGTACATCTTATCTAATCGTCATATTTTGTTTATTACTGAAACCCTCTTCTGTCCCTTTTCCAACATATTTATGTAATATTTGTTGATGGAGACAGGATAGTAAAACAAGCACCAAACCAAACCAAACAAAACTTTTACACAACCTTTTCAGAATTAAGGGCACTCCAAATGCCATTTAAACTCAGTTTTAACTATAATTCATACAACTTTATTTTATAAAAAGGAAAACATATGAGGTTTCTATTCTGTAGATTAGGCCTTTAGCTAGTTCCTAACATATGTTTTTTTTAAGTATGAGACTAACTAAAAAGTTATGACTTTTTTAAATACCTTAAGTTTTGCCAAAACACATATAAAGGGGCTTTGAATATTTTTGTTTCAGTTGCATTATCAATTTTTAGAAACCCATCTGTTAGGAACTAGCAATTACCATCATAAAGGTGTGGTAAAAATTTAATTAAGAAATAAATGTTATATGGCTACTGAGACTTGTGTAGTATAGTTTATAAAGTAAAATGACAAAATAATGATATTATTTACCACTTAATTGCCTCCAGCCCAAGTGAGGCAGTAAGAAGGGTTTTCTTTGTCCTCCTCTAATGCCTTCCAGCTTTAGTTTGATTGATTAATTTTTCAAAAATCCAAAGACAAATCATTGTCTACTCTTACTAACCAGAATTAAATTCTTGTGCGAATAACTAAATCTTTGGCCCAAGTAACTAATGTAAATTTTGTTGGCAAATGATTTACAGTTTTGGAGAAAAGTGTGGCAATTGACTGACAATCTTAAACAAGTTGAAGGTAGTTTGGAAGCGAGCCATCCGTCATTTGCTATACTTCCTATAACCACAGATATGAAAAATTACCTGGTCTCTAGCCGAGATTTGAACCTCCATCAGGAAAATACTACGAAGTCAACTCTGCTAATTTTATCTTTAAAAACAGATAAACCAACAACCCTTTATTACATAGAAGTAAAATCGTAAACATCAGTACCATCAAGAATAACACTTTCCTAGGTTTCTACCTTCCCAAAATCTTTACAAATCACACTACCGAGAGATAAATGTAAAGAGTAGGGAGTTGTTAAATAAATAAAATTCAAATGTTTTATTTACGTTATGAGCAGGAATAACTAAATTCAAAAGCAATAAGAAATAAACAAAAATTTTAATGTATAAAAGGTACAAATTTCAGGTGCAATGAATTGACTTTATATTAGAAGTCAAATGAGTTGGTAGAACGTGTATTAAAATCAAAAATCAAATTTCCTGACTTATCCGTTTTCGACGAAGCTATCATAACTGGTTCAACTTGGCGGCAGTAATATTCAGCAGGTATACCTGTAAAACAAAATTGAAATTAAAATTTTTAACGGCTAAACAAACTTTGCAACCATTTTATTTGGAGAGGAAGACTGTTTACACACGTTACTGGTACTTTTAGAATATCTGTATCACTGATACCACAGAGAAAAGGTTATAACCTATTTATAACTGTCACATTTATCTGTATCACCTCTCCTCCTCTCGTTCTTACATTCCATAGTGCACAAGCCAATATTTGGAACAAAATATTTAGGCCAATATCTCAAACCAATAAGACATTTTATACTATACTAGCATTACCCGTCGCGCCTTTGCCCGCAATCTTAATAGTATTAGGTATTGAAATTAGGAAATGCTATTTATACCCAGTGCATATTGTTTATATATAATTTTAATTTCTAACATTAATTTAGATATAATTAATTTTAAATTTAAAATTCTTTTGAGTTTAAAAAAAGTCAAAATTTCAAGTTTAAAAAAGTCGAAGTTATTTAAGATTATAAATAAATTTTTACTCAGTAAAGTACAGTGTTTATTAAAAAGTGTTAATCATATATTTCTTACATTCAAACTATAGCAAGTAAAGCTGCAACGGGAATTCTCATCTACAAAACATTTACATATTTTTAAAATTGAGTTTAAAAATGTACATAAAACTAAAAATAATAAGTAAATGAGAATCATAAAAAGTATATACACTTGTGAAAAATGTAAATTTTCCTAAGAATAGACAAATAAATCAATATTAAAGTTTAAATTTAATTATTTCAAAACTTCTTTATACACTATGTTAAATGTTTTTCCTCCTGGTGACAGAATTACTAAACTTGATGGACTACTTGTTCTGGAACATCCAACATATAATTGTCCGTGTGAAAAACAATCTTCTCTTAAATCAATTCCAGCTCTTTTTAATGATTGCCCTTGAGACTTATTAATTGTCATTGCGAAGCACACTTTAACAGGAAATTGAATTCTTTTGAAGTCAAAGGGATAGTCCGATGGTATCATAGGTATGCGTGGAATGAAAACTGATTCACCTTTGGCACTTCCAGTAATAACTGTTGCTTCAATAAGATTTTTATGGAGGGCAGTCACACGCAGACGTGTACCGTTGCACAGTTTTGGAGGGCAAAGGTTTCTCAAAAGCATAATAGGTGCACTAACTTTAAGCGTTAAAACATGTGGTGGAAATCCAGGCGGGTTCAAAGAATTCAGGAACTCTGTTGGAAATTGTACTGCATCATCAACTTTTAAAGCTGAATCAACAGACATATATTGCATTTTTTCGAATTGTAATGAATTTAATAAAATATTATTAATTTCAGAAGTTGTGTCATTTTTTAAAGTCAAAATGGCTCTTTCGCATAGCCAGTCAATCGATTTATCTTTGAGATTTTTAATGTCGGGATATATTCTCGATATCAGGTCTTCCAAAGTACTTACTACTGTGCCTAATCCTGTAGGCAAAGTAATCTTTCCTTCTGACCCTGGATAATCGCCGTTTCCAATTTGTAACAGGAGTTCAGAAAACTGCACAGCAGTAACATTTCCTCTTAAGTAAACTATTAAATTTTTTGTGAGCGAAAGTTTCGTTATTTGAGGCCATAGATATGAACTCTTGATGCAAGCTTCGACTTCATTGGCTCGAGTTCCTCTCGGTACAACTGGTAAAGTCTGACGAAAGTCTCCTGCTAAAAGAACTGTTACTCCACCCATCAAAGTATTCTTTGAGTTTCTAATGTCTTGCAGACATCTGCTCAAAGCTTCGAAGCCTTTTTTATGTGACATTGAGCTCTCATCCCAGACAATCAGTTTGCAATCCTGTAAAATTTTTGCTAGATTTGATTGTTTATTGATATTGCATGAAGGAGTTGTGGTATAATTTAGATTCAATGGCAGCTTAAAGGCTGAATGTGCGGTTTTTCCTCCATCCAATAATGTAGCAGCAATACCAGATGATGCTGTTGCCAAAGCGATGTTATGGCTGCTTCTCACTTTAGCCAAAAGCAAGTTAATGAGGAAAGTTTTACCAGTTCCACCAGGAGCATCTAAAAAGAAAACTTTCCCTAAGTTGGATTCAACGCTGTCTAAAACTCGATCATAAACGATCCGTTGTTCATCTGTTAATGAGGCTTAGTTTTTCAATACAGTTTCATTCAAAGCAACAATATCATAATTAGTTTCTCTCACATAATCTTTGTTTCCTAAAATTTCACCAGATCTTTTTGGATTAGGTAAACCGTATTCTTTCATGTTTAGTCCACCTAAAGCTAAAACAGAATCTTCAAGTAACTCTAAACACCTATTGTATACTAACTCTACTGATGGATTATTTTGTAAATGTTGTCCGTTCAATTGGTTCATAATATCTTCTGAAAGATCACCCTTAAATTTATTCCACAGACTCAATGCATCGGAGAGATGGCAAAATACCAGCATTACACTAAATAGTTCCCGCATTTTAAAAGGTGAGCGTGTTATTGCAGCTTCTTTTAAAGTAAACTCCCATTGCTGGTCATCTTCTAATAACCCAAGCGCCTTGCATGTTGCTTGGAAAGTAGGATACTCAATATGATTTACTGTTTTTAAATAAGAAAAGGATGTTGGGCCTCTAATGTGATGAAGAAGAAGACGGAGATGATAACACTCTACGTTATTGGGATGAATAGTGTATACTCTACCTAAAGAATGATCCTTTCTTACTCCTGGCCAACCTTCTACAGCTTCTCCTCGTTTACGCCGAACAAATTTTTTATTTTGCCATACGTAGTACGAAGGCACTTGTAAGTAATGTAGAGTTTTAGCAAATTCGTCATTTTGGCATAATTCGAAAAATGCCAAAAGAGTTGTTGTTGGTTGATGAATAAGTTTTTCGTTTATATTATCCGCAGTAAAGTAAATACGTTGTCCATTTTCTAGATGAACATCAAGGTGAGTGACAGCTGGATACCTGTCATGAATTGAAAATCCTAAAATTCTCCAAACTGCTTCGGAACTACTTATATATCGACCACTTTCATACATTTTTATTTCATCTATCTCGTTTTTTTTTCTCCATAGCAAATGCTGCTTGATCGTTGCCTTTAGTAATATATTTGCAAACGTACTTTATAGACTTTACAGAGCTGGTTATTTCTATATTAATATGGGCGTTAAAAGTACGTAACAAAACAGGGTTATAAGGTACTACCCATCGGTTGTCCAAATCTACTGATTTTATGTTCACCTTAAAACCTCCATCATCTGGCGATCGTCTTTTATATTTTGGATATCCATCTTCACCTCTTCGAGTTTCTTGAAGAAGCATAGCCGGATAATACTTAGTGCAACGCCCATCTTTCATGCAAGGAGAGCTTTTATTCAAAATGCCACATGGTCCACGTATCATATTGGCCTTGACTATCTCATAAAGTAGTAGATCTTCATCAGGGTTTGGAATTTCAGCACATACGAATTTATCTATCATATTGGATGAAATTCTATCTTCCAACCATAGCAATATGTGAACATGCGGCAAGCCTCGCTTTTGCCATTCAACAGAATACATGTGACATCTAACTTTTCCAAACAGTTGGCCTTTAAACAAAAGATCTGTTAACTCTTGATCTATACAGGCCTAATTGACATGTTTGGTGCAAATTTGTTCGAAATCGATCGAATAGTTTTCCCTCTAGCTTTGTATACATACAGACATACATAGGCCTATACAGACAGACATTTTGTAAAAACCACTTTTTTGGACTCAGGGGGTCCCAAAACGGATATATCCACAAAAATCTTGACGTCGATTTTTTTTTGCGATCACTATACTTTCTCTATACTACAGTATAGTGAGAAAGTAAAATTACTGCAGTAAAAAAGTGCTTTTTTTAAGATGTTTGTAATTGTTTTAAAATGTTTCCTAACTATTTATTGTTGTATATAATTTTGAAGAGAATATTTTGAGAAACAATAATAATTCAAAAGCGAAAATTTGATAAAGAATGTGTTTTACCCGTTTGGAAGCCTTTAATGAAGTCCATAACCGACAAATAAATTGCAGGCACACGAAAAACGAGACGAGGAACTTGTACCCTCACTAACATGTTGTGCAGTCATAAATTCAGAAATAGGAAGTATTCAACTTTCCTATTGACAGCTGTGTGTAGGCCTGAGTAATCTTGATTGACCAAACCCAGTTGAGGGAGGGGACATTTAAACAGTATTAGTTGTGAACATATTGCCATTCATCCCTTAGGGAAAGGGTAGTTCTTATCAACGACTTACACTTGTTACACAGGGAGATGTCAATCAACCCCCCCCCCCCACCACCTCCGACACGCTCAGATAGTATCTGTGCGAGGTTACCAGGCAGTCGTTCAGTTCTCATGGGCCATATACAACGATATAATAATGTTGAGTATTTTGGAAATATTATAAGGAAAATCACATTTTGTTATTGAGTAATTTTAAAAATATAGTTATTAGTTATCCATAGGGTGTACAAACTTACTGTAATAGTATAACCTATAATACGAGCAATTGCATGCCCAACATTTTGCAGACTTTTGAGTTGAACAATTTAACTAGCTAAAGGATATATTTGAAAGTATTCCGTCCAAAGGCTCCGATTTCAGGTAGCTAGTGCTCTGGGCAGATAATATTATTATGTATCCCCCTCCTTTTTCAGCACCCCCAAACATTATAAAATTTTACAATTAATCCAAGCTTATTTGCTATCAGTTGTCAAACAGCGCAATATGCAATTAAATGCTAAGGTGTTTTTAAAGACACAGACTGTTTGTCTTTTTTCTTAATTTAATAAATGGTTATTTTAGTTTGATTTTTAATAAATCACAATATTATAGACTTTTTCTTTAAAGTAGTTGTGTAAATTCGGTTGATGTTGTTCTTTAGCGTAATTAATGTGAACATGTGTGAAAGGATAATTGTGTACGATTGTAAATAGATTAAAATGGATTAGTGTGCTTGAGAGTAAAGCCATACTAAAATAAGAGTATTGTTTGATATTTGTGTTTTCGGGGTGGGTAGATCCGGCGGCGTAATGCTTTCTTTAAGGTTTAAAACAAATGTATATAGGCCTAGTGTAGGTTGGCTCAAGGTACTTAACCTCGCGCCAACTCAGATTTTCAATTTATATTAGGATATTTACGAGTAATATGTATAGTATTGATTGTTTTCGTTTTATTTTACTCTCGTTATTATTTTATTAATGTTGAGTAAGTTTGTAAATATCCTGTAAACAAATTGTGATGCAATTGAGGAATCAAATAAATTTCATTTCATTTCATTTAATACGGCTATTATAAAGTATACTATATTGTTAAACGAGTTTTTAATTTATTTCCAATGGTTTTAGGCCTAATATTTTTAAGCGCACTGCAACAGTTAGTATAAACTAACATTTCCCCTTGATTCTGTCTAGGCAGTACTAGAAAAGAAATAAAAAATCAAACAAATCTTCCAAACTACAAAGGTGGTTTTATGGTAAGATTTAAAAAAAAAAGATTTAGAAGTTATTTATTTTACCCCAAAAGTAGTAGGGCCTACCCCGACCACCCTACTCCCTTTACCTGCCCTCACCTTACAAATGCGGTCAATAAAACTGCAACAGTTTATGGTTCTGTTTCTTTTACAAGTGCGGGGATATTACACTTATTTCTCTTGTGTTTAAATTGTAGGATTTTACATGTATTTTTCAAAAATCAAATCATTGCCGTTCGTTAGAAAACTTATTTTTATCCCGTCTCTCAATTTTGTTGTCATGTTTTTTGCACCTCAAATTCTTCCGCCCTTTAAACCTGAGGCTCTGGGCAAATGCCCAGTTAGCCAATTTGTAAATCGGATCCTGTCCATCCACTGCTCCCATTTCACTTACCATAGTACAGTGAATAGAGGCAAAAATGGGGGGTTAACTTACAAACGGTCCGGTAGTTCTAAATTTTTTATATGTTGTCTAGGATAGTTATTAAGTGTTTAAAACGCAAAATGCACAATTCTCCCCCCTCCGCGCCCGCCGCCATTTTGAAAAAACCGAAAAACATTGGCACTTTCTTTAGATTTTCGCTTATATCTTTGTTTCGGTGCATTTGAGCTACAAACAAGTTCTATTCAATGTTTTAGAGAATTAAATTTCCTATAATGTACGTGTTAATTCGTGTTTGTAGAACAGATAGTAACGGGGATATGGTATTTTAAAGAAAATAAAAAAATCGTATTTTCTGTAAATTTTTCAAACTTCTAACTTTAGAACGCTGTAATTCATTTATAACATATTCTATAAAACAAGTATCAGAATTAAAATTGTAGGGAATTTAATTACCTACAAAATGCATGTACATTATTTTAACCAACCCTACGGAGTGGGGGTAAAAATTTTAATTAAAACAACGGCATATTTTTGTTGTTGTTACTTTTGTGACTTCACATTGTATCTAAGCAAAATTACTTATTTATTTCCAGTGGTGGCTTGAATTTGGAGTTTATACTAATCCCATTTGAGTTTCTTACATGTTACAGCACAATGATCATCAGGCAGGTACTATTGCACTTGAATACCTATTGGTAAGAGGGGATGTTCAATTTCAAATAACCCACAAACACAGCAGATACATTTTTTTAAAGATTCATTTATTTAAACATAGCGAGAACAAAAGGCAATAATTATCATACAAAAATCGTTAGTAATTTAACTAAGAATTGAAAAGAATACAAATTTATATGCGCTTCGCTCGTCTTGTAGGGGATGAGTTCATGAAGTCGGGGTCTTCAATTTCGTAACATAGTGAAGTTACTGTATCAGCGTCTTCTTCGTCGTCGACGATGACTTCATTCCTGTTGTCACATTCTTGGCCAGCACAACTCAGCGGGGTCCAATTTGTCTCTCAGGCACAACATTTCTTGCAGATATAAATGCGCAGTTTTGGCATAAAACCAGTGGCCAGCAGCATAAAAAAGGGGAGCATTTTCTTAACACTGTTCAGATGAAGTTCAAAATCACCCATTCGTTCAGCTTGAATGTACTGCTTTACAAGGGTTATCATCTTAAAGTACTGCACCCAGAGTTTGGCAGTTGGTCCTCTTTGCTGAAGGTTACGCAAAGCAGGTTCAAATTTTGCAGTAACAGGTTTGAATTCTTCACAATTATCCGCTTGTAAAACTGTACATTGTTGCACGCCTGACAGGAATCGTTCCACCGTGTCCTTATCTTCCTCAGTCAATTCCATGATTTGTATGATAAAATGGGACAAAGCCTGGTGAGTCCATAAGTGAGCCCGCACGGCTCGGGAATAAGCGTGCCCTCTCATCATTTTGATGATGCTATTCTGAGCATAAATGGTGGTTAATAGCTCACTGAGTCCGCTGCCAGCCATGATGGTCCCGATAGCTCCCAAGAATGACATTAGCAAGTGAAAGCCTCCAAGCCTTGGTATGACGTTTTTAAGTTCTGGATTGCCATTATGGAGAATTTCTTGAGCCTTCATGTAAAGTGGCTGATCAAACGTTACAAAACAGGTCTTCTGCTTCATACTATCACATTTCTGTCGGGCGATGATGAGAGCTGTGTATACAGTATCAAGATTACTTGGTGGAGCGTTGATGAAAAGGAGGTAAATCACTTTTGATCGTTGGTAATGTTCTTCAGAAGTGGCTTTCTCCATGAATCCATTCCAACCCAGCACTGGGACCTCACTTGAATGTACATTTAGTAACCACAGAATGTCAGTTGCCAATGGCAAAAAAATGTCGTTAGCAATTGGGGACAAGCTATCAAGATCTTTTATAGCCACAATTTTCAAGCCAGTGCCTGGATTCTTAACAAATGTTTGGAGTTCTGTTGAAGCAGCATTTGATACCAATTGTAGTGCCGTTAGCTTTTCTGACCTTTTCACTTTCCCCCCTTAACCCCCTGCGTCTTATGGGGTCATGCATATTATTCCACCCATGGCATGAAAAGTCCCTCGACCATCAATAGTATTAACATTGAAGTCAGCATTATCGAAAACCAGCTGGCAGAAAGCATCGTCACGATTAGGTCTCACCAGAGGTTGTTGTGGTTGCATAATGGTAGACACTTCAAGTAATTGAGCTTCGTGGTGAGAGGAAGAAAATCCAAGAGATGACATCAAATCTATCAGGAGTTTAGAACCAAATTTTTTGTACATAAATACACTTAATCCAGTCAGAAGGGGTGATAGAAAGGATCTTGGTCTTGCAGCAGCTATGACAGCGTGCGACAAGGCAACACAATTTTTGTTCCATTTCTCCAGAGATACTTTCTTGTTCTTTGTTATAACGGTTGCCAAGAGAGTTTTGCAAAGTTTGTGGAATTACAGTTTCAACATCATTCAAAAAATTATCAGTGGGCGGGTATTCAGTGATATTGTACACCTGAGATCGAATGTCTTCTAAAATTATGTCTGCTGCTGCTTTCACTACTCTCAGTCTCTCTCCTTCGCGATCACTGGATTTCATTGTATTGTACCAGTTGTCAGTGAGTATTTTATATCCTGTATTTTTAAAACAGATGGTCGTTTTGTTATGAGTGTCGACAATAAGGATATCTTCCCCAAACTTCTCCAGTAGGCGGGATTTAATTGTTCTTGAATCGATTTGATATTCACCCTTGATTTGACTCTTCAATTCATCGAGTGAAAATTTACATTCTTCAGTATTCTCAAGGAATGAAAAAATATCTCCCATCGCTGTCTCGACTGTGGGATATGGCCGATAGATAGCCTTTCTTGAATTCTGAAGGCATGTGAAATAACTTCCTCTGACAAAAATGATGGTATTGTGCCTCAGCTGCAACGAGGTCCAATTCGGGAGAAATCCGTTCCACAATGTTCAATCCCCATTCGTCCCCACGTTTCTGGGCAGCATTCAAAAACGAGTCCCTTACAGATTGCATCTGGACCATATGGACGGTGTTTCGTTTTGCAAGACGAGTCTTCTTTTCTTTTTCCAAAAATTCAGCAGTTATTTCTTCACAACAAAGGCAGCAATGACCCTTGAAGTGAAAACTTGTCACATCTGACCTGAGCACAGGCCTTCCAGAGCTCGTTGATGGCTGGCAGACCGAATCATCTATCCCGCTACTTACACGTCGTAAATGGGCGGCTATCATAGCCTCATTGCAATATTTTTTTTGGCATGTGCTATGAACTGATATTTTCTCTTTCCCCGCTAAGATTTGTAGATGGCCTCTTCTTGCCCTCTTTTCAGTAGATTTATGTAAAGTCTCAATTCCTTTATGTTTTACTGTACGAGTCGGGGCTCCTTCCAAATCTTTATTGCAGATGAAGCATATATTATCTGACATATGTGCTTGTGAGGCCATTGTTAATGTCCACAAACAATATTACAGTGTCTCGCCCAGGTACCGGTCATTCACCTCCAATAAATAGAATATATTAGTAATTATTTTTGGTTAGAATATGGAGTCACAATGGCAAAAAAATCAAATTAACAATATGCCGTTGTTTTAAATTTTATGTTTTCCCCCCATTACGTGGGGTTGGTTAAAATAAAATATATGCATTTTGTAGGTAATTAAATTCTCTACAAATTTTATTCTGATACTTGTTTTCATAGAATAGGCCATAACTGAATTACAGCGTTCTAAAGTTAGAAATTTTAAAAATTTCCGAAAAATGCGATATTTTTTATATTCTTTTAAATATCATATCTCCGTTATTATCTGTCCTACAAACAAGATTCAACACGTAAATTATAGTAAATTTAATTCTCTACAACATTGAATAGAACTCGTTTGTAGCCCAAATGCATCGAAACAAAGATATAAGCGAAAATCTAAAGAAAGAGCCGGTTTTTTTTCGGTTTTTTCAAAATGGCGGCGGGCGCGGAGGGGGGGGGAATTGTGAATTTTGCATTTTAAACACTTCATAACCATCCTAGACAACATATAAAAAATTTAGAACTACCGGACCGTTTGTAAGTTATCATTCCTCTATTCACTGGGTTAACCAATCAGTTGCGGCATGCATTCCTCACTGGAATAATACTCACTTCAATCTAAAAGGATTTAAATCTGTTTTAAATTGTACACTGTTGAAAAATGGTATTTCCTCTTTCAACATATTAAATAATTCGGCTTTTGTATAAAAAGGTTTAGTTTAAACTATTTATGTTTATGTAGTTTCAAATTATTTCTATACTAAGTGAGGAATAAATATGTCCTAAGTTCTGAAAGTCCGTCTTATTTAACAAATCTATACATTTAATAAAATCGTGTCTGTCTGTTTGTGACAGTATCACCTGAGAACGGCCGAACGTAAAAAGCTATGGTTTGAGAACATAACCACAACAAAACATCACTGACTCACGTACGTTGCAGACGGCTGAATGAACCTGCGATGTGCGCATGCACGACGCCGGCTTCACGTGAGACTCTTACCAGACATCGACCAACCGGTCTCGCAAGACACCTCTTTGAAGCAGCAATGTTTCGTCAAACAACTGTCTCACACAGTATTTAAGGCGGGTTACACACTGGTGTCTCAGACATCGTGGGCTAAGACATTTGTCGTGTCTGAGGCATGTCTCTTTTAGGCCCGGTACACACTTGCTGCAAATGGACGCGGGACGCTGCGTCCCTTTCAATCGGATAGGAAGAAGTACATAGGAACTGATGGTGCGTTACACACGGGACGCCGATACCTATCTAACTCTAGCGTCCCTTGCGATAGCCATCGAGATGGACGCAGGTTTCTGTGGGACGCGCGTCACTTTTCCCTACCCCCGATACCTAGCAGTACCCAACTTGCTATCGAGCAGTGCACACTTGCAGCCGCGTCCTATCTGCGTCCATACTATGTCTGAGGATTTTCTTTTAATTTCCATGATCTTTAAACTTTTTATAGTTTTTACTTAAACTTTAAACAAATTTTTTAAACATTAAACTTTTTAACTTTAATCATTTTATACTTTTCTTACTTTTAATTACTGTACATTTAAATATAACATTATTTATTTAAAAATTAACAGAGAAGTTATAGCAAAGTACTGATGGGTTTATGCAAATTTTAAAAATAATGAAAATAAATAAATATGTTCTAAATCTTAAATTAAAGGATTTTACAAACCTCAATGTCACTGCCATCATCTCCAAGGGAGGTATGGGAGATCTCATGCAGGTTTCTTTTCCTTGTAATGCATCGCTGATTCGATCGGCCAATTCGTCGTTTCGTCAAAGGATCGAATTGACATTCGAAAATAATTAAAAAAACGTGTTATCATCTTCTCTTAGATCCATCAGACATACATTAAAAGCACCCTTCAAGCACCTCTCGCTGTTGTATGGATGAATCCAGTACTTGCTATTGTTATTTGCACTTTCACGATTTACGTATTTGTACACTAAGTATGAAAAAACAACTTTCTTTTTTAATATTTGAGCTTGTGTACGATCCATCTCGGTTGGTGGCAAATGAAAGAGTTGATGCGGCTTATAAACGTGGGACGCCGAACGGACGCAGATAGGACGCCGATGGGACGCAGATAGGACGCAGATAAGGCACAGATGGACGCAAAATTAATGGACGCAGCGTCCCGCGTCCATTTGCAGCAAGTGTGTACCGGGCCTTAGGCAGTTGTTTGACGCAACATCTCTGCTTCAGGCACGTGTCTTGCGAGACCGGTTAGTCGGTGTTTGGTAAGACAGTCTCACGGGAAGCCGGCCTCGCGAATGCGCATATCGTAGGTCCAGTCAGCCGTCAGCAACGTACGTGTGTCAGTGGTGTTTCGCTGCGCTCAGTGTTTATGTCTGTGCATTGTGTTTAGCATTTATGTCAAAATGCAGTTACCAGACAAAGAACAAGTCAACATTGAGTTTGCCATTGGTCTGTGGAAGAATATCCAGTAGTTTATAACCACTACATCAAGAAATACAGAAACAGAAATGAACAGAAAATGTGTGGAGGCTTTTAGGTGAAAAATTACAAGCAACAGGTAAATGAGAGAGTCCTATTATTCATGGTAGAGTAGATTTTACTTGCATTTATTTCCTGGATTTAAATGTGAAATTGTAAATCCTCTGGTGACATATTGTACTCAACTTACCACAGTACCCCACTTGTCGTGCAACAGACATGCGACACGAGACAGTCATGGAACAATCATGTCGCTTTCAAATTTCATCAGACACGACAAATGACTTAAACGATGTCTGAGACACCAGTGTGTACCCCGCCTAAGTGCTCATTCGATAACACCAGTATGTAACCTGCCTTAGACGCAGCATTTCTTCGGAAAGGTTTAAGTGAAATCCACATTCGAAAAGTTTATTAGTTCAAAAGCTGTGACGATATTAGTGACCAAAGACGACTATTTCGCCTTCTTTTGGGCACGTTTCTGCTTACAGCTTTAGCACCTATATCCAGTTTGAGATACTCGCCGATCTCTTTCAAATGGCTACTGAACCGATTCTGTATTTTGCATAGTCTAGTAGTTATAACACAAAAGAGGGCGTTTTTCTTAAACCTTTTGGTTTCCCGACTTTTCAAACAGCTGTAGCTTTCAATAGTAGGTTTTAGGAATAATCTGAGACCACCTTGAGGTTGGAAATTCAATTCTCAACATCCTTCATACAGTATTGTGAATTTTTTCACATCTACACAATCTAAGGGGACAAAAATGCAAAAGAAATTTTGATAGTTTTGCTTTAAGGTACTTGTATTTTCGGCTGAAACTTTTGAAAAACGTGTTATTTGTTTTAAAATTTTTAAATATCGTTGAATTAACTTCATACATTAATAATCAACAAGAATTTGTTATTGCATGTAGACGAAGGCGCGGGTTCAGCTAGTATAACGTTATTTCAAAAGTAAGGGTACTGGATAATGTCATAACGCCTGAAAAGCATAACAGCTTGACTGCAATTTTTCCATATTTTACGTACTGCACGTGTAAGAACTAGAGCCAATATGACTGAGGTGTAGTGGCCTAGGCCCATATTCAGCCGTCAATGTCCCACTTCCTACATGTTGGCACTTCTTATCAAGACAAGAGGGATGGGGATGTGATTAGTATGCATTGATTAGATAGACTCCTCATACCGGACTTATTGGATTGACACATGAGTTTAATTATTCATAACTCGGTCTAGACGCCCTAACAATAATCAGGCCTTCTTACAGTGTGACGTCCGCACGTGCGTTTATAGACCATCCATGTGACGTACTGTATTTACTCTTAGATCCATCCTGATGTAAACAAATTGGCGAGGATCAGTCAACTTTTATTTAATTAACTTATAGTAACCAGCTGATAAAAACTTGCCTTTGATAACATTACAGTTCGCGTTGTGGTGCGTTTACATCTTTCCTAATTTTTTACATTTTTACACCTCCATTAAAACGTTTTGCGACCCCTCCACAAATAAATAAGAGTAGTTCTTTGCGCTCTTGATAAGACCTTTAAAAATAATGCCATCGCATATAGAGCTCTTACTATGTTTGTTCAGGATCTTACATTTTTCATTTACTGAGTTGATAGCTGTATCAAACATTAGTTAGACAAAATTTACTTAACAGAGCGCTTTACTTTATCAATAGGCTAGTAGTAGATCTATAGGTAAATTCCACCATCAGTTTTCTGGAGCGATTTCGAGCTTTTTTGCACTCAGTGTGTTTCCGGCTTATGAGGGTGCAATTATGATCCAGAAATAGTTTATTCTTTGTTGCTGAGCTTCTGCTCTTTCGCGAAGAAAAATTTTAATGGTGAGTAGTAATGTATTTGTCAAAGTGCCCTGAAAGAAGAATGTTAGCAAGAAGCATTAAGAAGAAGGTTAATATGAAGCAATAAGAAGAAGGTTCGTAAGAAGCATTAAGAAGAATGTTAGTAAGAAGCTTTAAGAAGAAGGTTCGTAAGAAGCATTAAGAAGAAGGTTCGTAAGAAGCATTAAGAATAATGTTAGTAAGAAGCATTAAGAAGAAGGTTCGTAAGAAACATTAAGAAGAATGTTAGTAAGAAGCATTAAGTAGAAGGTTCCTAAGAAGCATTAAGAAGAAGGTTCGTAAGAAGCATTAATAATAAGGTTAGTAAGAAGCATTAGAAGAAGGTTCGTAAGCAGCATTAATAATAAGGTTAGTAAGGAGCATTAGAAGAAGGTTAGTATAACAAGCATTAAGTAAAAAGTGTTAGTAAAAAGCATTAAGAATAAGGTTAGAAAGATGTTTAATAAGAAGAAGGTTAGTAAGATTCATTCAGAATAACGTTAGTATAAGAAGCATTAAGTAGAAGCTTAGTAAGAAGCATTAAGAATAACAGTTATAATTTAGTTGTAGCTCATGTGTCACTGAAGATGACGACTTTGTCGTTGAAACGCGTTTGACTAATAAACGTATTTTTGTGAGACTTGTGTTCTTTATTTTTACTTTTAGAAATTAAGAATAAAGTTAGTAAGAAGCAGCAAGAAGAAGGGTTTTAAGAAGCGTTAAGAAGAAGGTTAGTAAGAAGCATTAGAAGAAGGTCAGTAAGAAACATTAAGAAGAAGGTTAGTATAATAAGCATTAAGTAGACGATTAGTAAGAATCATTAAGACAGAGGTAAGTAAGAAGCATTAAGGCTAAACATCCCTGAAAAAGTTGTGTTTTTGGCCCGATAGATGGCAGCACATCTGCGGCAAATTTGTACTACGAATAATTTCCGTAATTATTATCCGATTTTTGTTTTGTAAGTTATTTTGTAAATGGTATGAATAAAACATTCACGCTATTGTGGTGATTTAAAAATAAAATTATTTATAAAAAAGTTTTATACAGATTTTTTTTTGCTGTAATATTTTGTTTAAATCGCAGGTAGTCATTTTGTAAATACAAATTTTAAAAGAATTTTGCCGTTTTCAGATATTAAATCGGTCAAATGGTCGTATCGGAATCGTTTTTTAAAGATATTATCATTATTTCTCTCACGCTCCGGTCCCCTCCTCCCGCCGCGTCGCCCCCCCCCCCCAGCACAGCCCAGCCAGCCGCTCTGCCCGGCCCTGCAACTGTAGCGTTCGTCAACTCACTCACTACTCGCAATCATACTCTGGCCGGACACACTTACTAGACTAGACTACTGATTACTACAGGTGTTTGTTATCTGTTAAAAAGTATTTTCTGTAAGTCGGAAAGAGACATCTAGAATAAATATAGAAAAATATACAGTAGTTCAAATTAAAGGATTTATGAAAGTAGGCCTATATACAGGTTCTTTGGCCATACATTATTCAATAACAACAGGATATGAATAATATTACCCTATAACGTTAGTTATTTGTTTCAAATAAAACTTATATTTTAATACATGAAAACGAGAAATAAATAAAAAATGAATAGTGCAAAATACCATTTATTACACGTGACAGTCATAAAATGGACTGTTTCAATAATGCAATAAACCTTTTTTCAAGGATATACACATACGGAACATATTTTTATCTTTAAGACTATTTGGCCATTAATGTTTCGCCATTGAACTCCGCAAGAGAAATGTTTGGTTCACGTATTGGCATACTGCTTAATCAATCAAAATGCTTAATTGCGAATTTTTCCTAAAGTAATAAGTTATTACCGTGGTCATCATTCGTTTTGCCAAAAAACCCATTTTATTCTAGCCTACTGCAGCAAACCTATACGTTCTCAGTCACTCTGAAAAAAAAGTAGGTATATTGATAAGTTTAACAAAACCTTGAAACTTGTAGAAATGAAAGAAATGAAACTAGTATTTCAGGCATTCCAGCTTAAAGTAAGCCTGAGGTGTAAAAAATAATAATAAAATATAATATAATTCAATATGTTGCATGTCAAGGTGAAAAGTTCTACTTTAATAATATGTTTAACATTTTTAGCAAATTTTGATATTTGTAATTAGTTTAAGTTCTTTGTTCTGTGAGTATCAACAGCTATCCTCCGGAAATGTTTTTTCTGTGAACTTAGCAGCACTACAATAAATATGAAACAGCTGATCTAGTGATTGAAGTTGCTACAGAAGATAGCTGAAAGAATTCTCTAACTATTAATGCCATAATTTAAGATAATATATTGTCTTTTCATTTGTAATTTGCCTTTAAACTTAAGTAATACGTGATGTGACACCCGTTACATTTTTTTTTACATAAGTTAGTATTACAAAATGAACAAACACCTTAGGAAAATACTTTTACTGTAAAAGTAAGAGGTTTTGTTTCCCTAATGTTTTGGTATTATTATTTTAATTTTAGTTTTATAATTTAATGAGTAATTCGCGTAACGGGTGTTACATAATTTAATGTAACGGGTGTTACAATTCAACACAACTCACAACCATTCAGTGTTTAGTATATTTATATTCATTTTAAGTAGAATTTAAATACATAGCCCTATTGAGAGTTTATTAATTTTGGTAGCAACACTTAAAAAGTTTAGAATTATATGTTATTTTAAATAAAATTGAACACGATAACACCTTCAAATTTCATACTGCGAATTTCCTATTTGTAATTCCAGAATCAATCTTTTAACATATTTACTGGGTAATAAATGTTAGGCGTATCAAATGATTTTATTTATCTTTAAAGTTTTAATTCTATTACTATTACACCTCATAAATTTTTTTCTCACGATAAAATGATGAGTGACGTTGTAAAGTGTCAGCAGCATTTGCAAAAAGCCAGAGAGTGAGATAAAAAAAGAAGAGAAGAGAAAAATACACTAAAAGAAGAACAACTTGAAAAGATCCTAAGCAGAGTAAAAAAATGTAGGGAGAAAAATAAGAAGCGCAATTATCATCAATATCTCAGATTTCGCTGGGATATTAAATATTATATTCTGAGAGATCACAAATTTAAGAATATTTTTGGCAAATTACAACAACCTACAGTAGCCCAAAGGACATTTTACAATTCTTTACGAGTTTCCACTAGCAGTTGATATTTTTGAAAAATGAATGCGCTTATGAAGTTCCAAATTGTTAATTCTAGAATTTGATTTAGCGGTTATTTTGTTTTTATTTAAAGTTTTAGGCCTATTCTATTAATTCTTGATAGGGGCATATATAAGACTGATCTTTAGTAAGTCTATTTCATAATAGGCCCTAAGGCATGGTATAAAAAGTAACTGAACTATATCCATGTAATGTATTAAGTATATATTTGTTAAATATAAGTTTTTTTATGAAATATAAGTTTTTATTTCTTATAGTGATAAAAGAAACCTCAATTATACTTCTTGTTGTTATTTGACACCTTATTATTATATAATATATGTTAAAAATCTTAATTTTAGCAACTGCGTATATTATGACTCAATTACTGTTCAATATTTACATACAAAACTGTAGATTTTTGTAGTCACTTATCATGAATGCAGTAGATATTATTTATTCAGCTCATAATAAATTAATTACTTTCAGTGGAATTAAATAAAGTAGACAGTATGACTTTAATATAAATGTATAAAGGAGATCAAAGAGGATGCATGGATGTTTGTATGTTTGTATGTATCTTTTACCTTTGGACTTAGTACATTGTTTGTTTTCACTGAAAGTTCATTGAGGGTTGAACTTATTATATATATTATAACTACTGTACCCCAAATCGTGTCGCAGGTAAATCAGGAACAATATTGAATTATTTTTTTATATTCGTTAACATTTACTAAAAGTCATTATACATTCCCTCTTTACGAAGCGTTTATCAGGGTGTTATTTAAACAAGAATCTTATCCAGAAGAACCAAATTATGGTTTTTTAATACTGTACTAATACTAACATCCGAGATTTAGCAGCGAGCAGAGCGAGAAGCAGTCTGCGTTTCTTCCTCTTCGTTGAAGGCCGAAGTTGCTTTTTAGATTTTGTTGTTCCTCGGCGATCCATTGAGAAAACAAATGTTAAACGAAATAACGTTCTCAATAACAATAATTACAAGACGACGCAATAGTACAACAAATAAGAATCGCGGGGAGCACATGGATGGAAGCGCGGGAAACCGTCATCCAAATGTATACAAGCAACATCTGAGACGCGTGGTGGGGGGATAGGTGGCGCGAGTGAGTCACAGCGGCACTGCACCTGCTTCGTGTCACTCTCGCGTTTGTTCTCATTACTGTAAATGTATAAACAACGATACCGACTAAACCAGCCAGGCGATTTTAAAAATTAAAATTGTAGAATTAATTAAAAATTATTGTCTTCAAAATGACTACCTGCGATTTGCATTTTTCGTTTTGTAACACAATTATTTTATTATTATTTTTTAAACCAGCAACTTAATTAAAATTTAGCTTCATTGGCGTGAATTCTAGTATTATTCCGTTCACAAATCAGTTTTGCAAATGAACATCGGACGAAAATTCCACCAATAAACACCAATACAAAATGACTCCATTTTGGTGCTGCGCCGTGGTGGCAGAATTTAGAACTAATCCTGGGATGTTTAGCCTTAAGAAAAGGTAAGTAAGAAACATTAAGAAGAAGGTTAGTAAGAAGTATTAGAAGAAGGTAAGTAAGAAACATTAAGAAGAAGGTTAGTATAGTAAGCATTAAGTAGACGATTAGTAAGAATCATTAAGACAGAGGTAATTAAGAAGCATTAAGAAAAGTAAGAAACATTAAGAAGAATGTTAGTAAGAAGCATTAAGACTAGAGGTATGTAAGAAGCACTAAGAATTTTATTAAAAAATAAATGGCGGATAGCTAATAAAAAAACTGTTTTGGACATATGGTTATAGAAACTTCTACATTTATTATAAGCAGCCCCTGTACTATCCCAGCGCATTAACACTCTGTATAAGAATTTTATTAAGAATATATAAGACTACGATGAATTCAAACTATTAAATAGCTGACAATATGATGTAAGTAAAGCAAGAAGAAACTTTCTTTCGTATTTTAGGATATTATTGAGGATATGCACCAACAATTTTCTTGACACAGCTGGTAGTGTTTCTGGTTCCACACTTTCTAGTAGAATTCTAGATAATCATACTTTAGATTATTAAAATTGGTACATAACAGGCCAGGAACTAAAGGTTAAATGAAATAATTACATGTCTTATTAACCTTGTTTTACATTTCAGTTACAAAACAAAACAAGCTTTATGTAGAACGAAATCAAATAACCTCGCGGCAGATAGAAAACAAGATACAGATCTATTTATCATGATTCACTGCCTTCCATATCACACCGACTGTTGACAGAATGAAGGGTTGACCACAAGACAATGTGTAGGGTGAGGTACCAAGGGAGATTGTGTTGTTTCATTAAAGAACTGTCAGGCGTGTCACTAGACCCTAGAGAATATGGCACGCCCACAATCTCAACATTTCGTCCCCTAATCAACCGGTGGCTGTGGCTAGCTCTAATGCAATAAATGGAATTAAGGCGTTTACATACGTCAACGTTTTGAGGTTATGTTGTTCTTAGAATCATTTTGTCAGGAGGGTTTAGGAATCGGTTAGGCCTATTTAACCGCAAAGAGTAGTTAAACGCGCTGGGGGGTTTATTTAAATAAACAAAAAGGCGTTTATTTAAACTGGTTATGAAGGGATTGTGTTTGAGATCGACGTTCCTTCAAAAACTGTCTCACGCTCAAGTTTGTTCAAGCTTGTAGACAGCAGTCAATATTTAATTTTTGTTTAATTCAAAGAGTAAAACAAATTTTTCCGGTACCTTTACTATAATAATTTAATTCGTTTGCTGGTGCTACTGTGTGCCTCATACCTCATGTGGTTGAAACAAAAAATGCAAACAAGTTTTTTTATTATTTTGTTTTTATCTACCATTTCACCCAACACAAAAAATTGGTTATATACAAATATTATTTAGAAATATTGTCTTCGGTCAAAATATTTAGAAAAATATTATATATCCATATTTAGGCTATACACTCTTAAAAATTAGCTTTATGAATAAAAATAATGGAGAAAATACCCTGCAATGAGATTTTTTGCTCCTGAGTAAAATTTGGAATAAAATACTTGCTTTTTGTACAAATTATGTTTACCTTTTTTACTTTACTCTTTCGATCAACATTTTTTGAGAGTTTTCTGTACATTTAATTAATCCACAACGGGTTTTTTGTGTGATTAAAGTATAATATTAATAGTAAAAAATCTGAATTTAAATAATTGCATGTATTTTAAGTGTTTGAAATTGTCGTTTATTTATCTAATTCATTTGGCGAATTTTGTTAAAATAGTTTTTTATGATTATGAGTCATTGCATCTTTGTCAATGAAAATGTTCCACCATTTGTGCGCAGAATCTACTACGTGAAACATGTAATGCCAGTAGTGACATAACTAAACAAATTATAATTAAAAAAATAGACGATTTCTCAT
The DNA here is from genome assembly GCA_018207615.1 of Philaenus spumarius. Classification (NCBI taxonomy): domain Eukaryota; kingdom Metazoa; phylum Arthropoda; class Insecta; order Hemiptera; family Aphrophoridae; genus Philaenus; species Philaenus spumarius. The sequence goes on along the minus strand of JAGFPH010001106.1, from coordinate 273,001 downwards.
TGTAGGATTTAAAAAAAGTATAAGCGTTTAGCCTTAGATTCCCTTCATTTTCGTACATTTTCTGTATGTTTTGTTTTGATTACGAGCGTCGATATTTACTTTTGAATCATTTGTGGGCTTTCATTAAACAAACTTACATACATTTCCTCTTTATAATATAGAAAGTATAATTTTATATCAACCAATAATAATAATAAATAATAAAAAATGTATTTACAGCGTACATAATATACATAATAACAGCACTAACATTATGCACAACCATACATACATGAAACTGAAAATACATCTCGATAATAACATTTTTTTTAAATTATAACTAAATAGCCTACATTAATATTTACAAAGAAATTAGATTATGTGCACATTTTGTTTTCTTCTACAATTTATTGTGCAAGCTTCAAAAACTTAAGGAAATGTTGGTGACGCCAGTTTTAGGGTTTACCAGCACTAATTTCTAAAAAATATTTGAAGAATATTTTAGAAGGTCAGTCCTACCACCATTATTAATATCAATGTATAACATTTAGTGATCTCAGGTAAGGTCTGTATCTACCTCCAATTAAACAAAAACAGCTCATAAAATCACATTGCACCAAAACAGGCTCACACAAAAAGATCTTCAATAATTTCAAATTTAGAAAGCCAGCTGTTTAAGCTTTTTTAAAAAAGGTTTAACTTCATAAATTGCTTTTATATTTGTTGGCAAAGCATTAAAGAATTGTATGCTGGTGCCTGGTATAAGAAACATTTGTGAAACATGGTTAGTTTGGCTTTGTGTAAGATACAATACCGTTCCCTACGCGTAATATGTATAGGCCTACTGTATTAGATTTCGGCATCTAACTAGCTTTTATTTTATAGCCGCATTTAAAATGGCATACACATATATAACCATAGCAAAGATAAAGCAAACTGGCTAAATAAAGACAAGAAATGCTTTAATTTTGATTTATATCAAATTGATCTAATTATTTGTTTTTGAGTTCTAATTATAGGCATAAGACAATGCATGATAATTGATTTAATTTTCAAAAGTAATTTCTCTTTTCAAATAAAAAATAACATATTTAAATACATTTTACCTGGGTAACCCTACATTCTATGTCGCACATTAACGAGGTCTTGCTTATCTATGGTCTAGCAATCTGTGCAAATTGTCGTTTACACGCTATTTAAATTACATTTTAAATTATTTAGTTGTTTTTTTTTTAATTTGGCAAATACCCTCCGACCCGTAAAAACTCCACAAATAACAAATTTAATCGACTGTGCAATCAGTTTTAATGAAAACTAAATAAAACTACACGGTTTGAAATAATTTACTGAGCTAAAAATAATTGCAATAATTTCGTTGCCGGTGAAGTCGATCGGGGCGTGAAGACAGGCCGGACAATACGCGTCATTAGCCGTACGAATTAAATGCAGAATTTGTCAACAACTGGAAAAATAATGCTTTAAAAATAAACATTTTGTTTTTGTCGTTTAACCGGATACTGGGGGTTATTTACGGTAGGATGACCGCTTTCATTTGGTTACACTTATCCCTCTAATCCTTAATTAATGCCATCTCAATCGGAACAGCGGGGAGAGGGGCTTCGGCATAGTTTAATAGAACAATTGCAGGCTCAGGGGGAGCAGTCGGTAACTTAGGCCAATTTATAAATGTGCTTTTTCAGTTGAATTTATTTTTTGCAGTCTTAAATTACAAATTCATAATTTTTGTTATGTGATGTACAAGGACGAAAATCCGTTTGCATTTCGATTAATCGAGTCTAAGGGTAAATTTGATAACTACCTTAAAAATAAATGTTAATTCGTACACTTGGTATGAATCTAGAGTCTTGAAACTCGGCAGATATAACTTTTAAGTGATATATATAGGAAAGTATATCATATAACACCGTTAAACACACCGAAATTCTAAATGTAACCGGAACCTTTTCTACAGTAGTAAAGAATTTGTTAACAATTTAAACACGCATTTATGAGTGCGACTTATACAGTTACTCATAATATTAATTAGGCCAGATACAAAATAGCCTACTGTAGATTGTTAAACGTACTAAATTTCAGCTCTCTAGCTTGTAGGCAATTAGTGGAATATTTATACCTATTGGTAGCTATCACACTTTATCCCCTTGGACGCTAGTGACCAAAATTGAAGGGTCACATGACTTTTATACATGACAGTTATGGAATAAATGTTCCAAATTTCAACTCTGTAGGGAAGTCAAATATTAATATTTATGGTCTTAAGGGTTTGTATCCCCGTTTTCATCCAAATAATCAAAATACGAGGGCTCTAATTTTGTATGTATCATATAAGAAATAATTGTGCAAAATTTCAGCTCTTTTTTATCATGGGAATTGAAGGTGTATTGTTTTGGGATATTTACCCAATTTTAACTCCTTAAATGTAAGTAACGGGCAATCGAAATAATTTTACGGTATGCTTAATTAACCACTTTGGCAAATTTGATCCAAATCCAGAGTGCTTATCACACATACAAAACACATACAATAACAATCACACATTGAGTCTCTTTCTTGTGTACAAGACGTCTTGTCACACAAGACGTTTCTTGTGTATATAAATGAATAGATTTTATTTGCACTTTCGTTTCTGCGTTTGCACTATTGAAGGGAAATGTCAAAATACCCTTAATGGAGAAAAGGACCGAGCGGGTCATGGACGATGATTGACAGGCGCTTGTTAAATTATTCCAGATATTGCATCAATTACTCCACACGGATGAGTTTCCTGAAAACCTCCGCAGGTACACAACATCCGCTCGACAAGGACTATACTTGAAAACATCTTTCTGACAAATTACCAATGTATGGGAAGGCATAAGGACACCTAAATGCCTGTCCTACGCTTTGTCGACAGGTTTAATACGTTTATATCTATACAAAATACAAGGTTTTGTCGTGTTATTATAAAACGCTTCAGCGAACATAATCTAAAATTAGGCCAACAATGTAATATTACAGCTGGTCGGAATTCATATGTTTTCGATAGTGCTTGTGGATTGTGTCTTTATGAAAGTGAAGAATTGAAAGTACTGAGGAAATTACATTTTTTAAATATTAAAATGTGTATATTAAACTCATCTGACTGATGAGTGCAGTCGGGGTATAAAAACAAAAGAATCCTACCACGATAGTTTTGTTCAAAATGATTAAATAGTCGGCCTACCTTCAAATTTGCGTGTCAATGACCTTATGTTTCGATACCATCATCTTAAAAATAGTTTCTTTACAAACATGTCGTAAAAAATTTATCGAATAAATAAACATGTAAATTCTGGCGGCTAGTTGTGAAATCGTTCCTGAAACTCTACAGCATTTCGCATCAAACTAGGTCCACCGGAACAATGCTCTACGAAAAAACAAGAACAATAATAAGCAACGTGGAAATTCAACAATCAACAATGCAAGCAGCTGTTCTAAATAAAAAAAATAAAAAACAGCAGTTTTAATTTCAGAACTGTTTATTTTGGCGAATACCCTATGATGCGATAAATGTTTAATTGACTTAGTGAAACAATGATAAGATTTTAGCATTGTTTACGCCTAATCTAAAAACAATAAGCAGAATTGTAGGAGTTTCAAAATATGTTTATTTGGTCATTATTCCGTTATTATGACAAATTAACCTAAACTAACGAAAAAATGTAGCTAAAACTAAAAAAGAGTCGTTCGGAGTGTTCATATATTTTACAGGAAAAATATAGAACATCTGAACTGTGCGAAAAAGTAAAACTATTTTTAATCAGGCTGCAAGGATACTGTGCTTGCAAGGAAAGTCTCCTCATTTCTTTTCTTGCAAAAATATAATCGAATGCAGCTATATAGATAATAATAATATATTTCCACTTTTCCTCATACATGTCTTTATACTCTATACTTTTAAAATTAGCTATTTTAAAAGTAAAAGAAAAAGTTTATATTATACAAACACAAAATCAAAATGGCAATCAATTAAATTTGAGGTATTTTAAAATTTGTTTGTAGGTTTAAATAATCTAATTATGGACGAAACAGAGAAAAATAATTTGGTTGTCTTAGACGAGTAACTAGAAAAAACTGTTTTCAGTTTATTAACTAGGTTATTCTTTGATGTACAGAAAAGATGTACAATTATTTTAAATGTTACTAAAAACGAATACGTTTGTCCCTTGTGGATTTTTGTAAAGTTAATGGGGTCGAAATATTGAAAATGAAACATGCTAAACGGCCGCCATTTAAAATTTTGTGGTTGGAAAATGTTGTTTAATTTTTTGTAGTTTAGCCTTTTTGTTATAAAACTATATGCCAACTTTTAACTTAGCACATTAATCCGTTTGTGAGATAAATAAATATTGATAAGTGAAAAATGGATATCGGACATTTTAACATTTACATAGTGAACAGTCTTTGCCCAGACACAATACTTTACAAGAATTCTGAAACAACCTGTGTTTTAAATCCTCAGATGAAGTCGAATACCATTTGACGACATCAATATGTAAACCAAAAGTGTGTCCTCTTTTTTGACTTTGCCCTGAGGGAAAGATTTAAGAACAATATGGCTTCCCGGGCCTAAGGTTGGCTGAGCAATGATAATACGCGTTATGTCGCTAAAAGATGATAATGAATCGCATAGCAGGCGGTCTTGTTCTTCACAGCTGATTAGGTGCTCGTGGACATTAACAATTCTTCGACTTAACGGCCTTCATTTCCCGCTGTTTCTGATTGACAACATCATTCAATGAGCGTACAATACATCTTGATCAAGGGGCAAGCCATTTTGAATTAAATAGTTTTTTTAGTATTGCTTACATTTTAGCCACGTATTAGGCAGTTGCGAAAATCTTTCATAAATTGTAAAAATGTATTGCAATATGACGTTATTGCAATCACATACATCAGTATTCGAAATTTGAATAAGGGGCTTTTTAAGATTATTTCATATTTTATAAAATTTATCTTTATAACTTTATATGGTTATTCATTTTTGTTGTATCATTATTATATTTGTTCTTTGATCAATGTAAACATATTTTAGTACAAATAATAGACAAGAAAGAAAATAGCCTAGTAACCAATGGAGAAAATGCGAACATAAATTACTTAATTTTTCAAAAAAAGGGCCAAAAAGACAATCCCTTAGATAGAAACCTGTGTAGGACGTCAAAGAAAACAGAAAAACAAATATAAAAATTCCAATATCAAATTAGATAAACTCAAAGAACGACGAGTGGCTATATTAAAACAATATCTTAAAATCGAGTTGTAATCATTACAATTTCACGTATAATACATACAAGGAAAATAAACCTGGTCTAAGCTTAAATTATTTACTAATTTTTTTCACTACAACTAAGATACGATCTTATCTAGTAGGTTATTTTGCATAAATAGTTCTCATTAAATGTTGGAAGTCACTCCAATGAATGGCTTCGACACATTCAGGTCCAGTGGTTTTGTCCTTTTTAGTCTCGGCTCTGAAGCATCTCGAGGACATCGGAATTAATATGATTTTGAAGCCTATGCTGATGCTTCCATGCGGCAAATCTTATGATTTCGGTGACCATATCCATCTTAAGGTCTTTATGTAAGTCATCGTTACGCACATACCCTGGTGTATCAACGATGCCCCTGAATACCATAGCCTATTCTGAAATGTTTGAATCACTTTAATATTGGTTTTCTTGATGCATCCCCAAAGCTGCAGTTCATCGCCAGCTTGTATAAAAGCAGTTTGTTTAATGACTCTAATTTGGACTTTCGTCCAATTATTCTTCTATATTTCAAGTTTAGTCCTGTTAAAAAATTTTGACATGCGCTTCCGAATCAAACCTTGAATCTGTTTACTAAGTGGATTAATAAAATATGACGAGTAATAGTAGACTATGCATAAAAATATATACTTAGATACTTACCATACACAAACAGTATGTACCTATAACATGTATTATGTAAGTTACAACACCAAGTTTAGCATCATTCACAACAGGAAAAACAGAAATTCAAAGTATACCAAATCCAGAAGCAATATCACTTATAGGCCAACCAAACACTCAAAAAAATAGTTTATAATTTAATTTTCAAGAAGGAAAGTTTGCCAAACATATTCTTATTATTTCAATTTTGTATTTCAACAGAGAGCTGATTAAGGAATTTAGGTGATAGACATTCTGAAAGATTTTAAAAATAGTGTGTTAATTTTGGCTTTGGTACTACTACTACATTAAATTTATTCCTTATCTTCAATTTGTTTTCAGATCCCCACACAACAAATCATAAAACTCTAGGTATAAATAACTTCCTGAAAGGTAGAATTTTCATAGACTTCAATAAAGGAGTCGCACTTTTATAACGTGTCTTTCTATTCGTTATTTTAATCAATCTTTTCTGTAACATTATTAACGGTTGTACAGTAGTGGGGTAACTGCCTCCCCTTGACGCTAATCCATATCCCAACAGAATGTTCAGGTAGTAGTAAATAACGGTTAACAAATTTGATTTTCACATTTCTTTCAATTTATAAAATACTTTAATATATTTTAATAATTTAAACTTTAAGTATGTTGCTTTCCAACATAATTTTGAAACAACAACCTGGCCTACATATTAAATTTCACATTATTCGTTATTTTAGCAAATATATTAAAATATTCAAAACTAAACCCTTGCTACTGCTCACACTACAAAACATGAAGTAAAAATTGCCTGTAAGTGTGTAACACCCAACAAATCCGAAATATTTACTCATTTTTTATTGTTTTTTGTTTTTGTATTTTTTATGTCGTTTATCTGTTAATTGATTTCATTTCTCATTTTTATGTTTAAATACTTAAAATATGTTTAAAAAAATGTATTATACAGTGTCACATGAAAAACATTTCAGGTCCAAGCGTAAAAATACGTTAGAGTAACCTACACAATAAAATAGCTTAAAATATTTTTTTTAAATGTAAAGGAAGGAAAAAGAAGATATGACAATGGAATTGGACTATATTTAAGTATATTCAGTGTTAAAAAAATAAAAGTTCATAATAAAAACTAGTTATATTTCTAGATGTTTTAGAATATTTTATTTATCAAAGATTTACTAAATATCTGTTGATCAAAACGCTAATATTTTTAACGCTAGAAGGTGGAAATTTGAACAGTTAATGAACTTAAGCCAAGGAGGGAGTGAAGCCAAGGTATCTTATCATCGGGGAATAATATTAATCAAATTTTGAAAACAATTTTTCCAGTTTTTGTCAAATAAATCATAGTGGATTATGCATACACTCATTTCATAAGACAATTTTCACTTGATACATTTTTCGGTTATTAAATGAGGAAGTTTTTAATTTCATTTGATATTGCCTTACGTTTCATTTAATTAATAAAAAGGGTCTTGAAATGTAACCTAAAACATTTACTTACCCAACTTCTTATTTTATTTCCAATTTTGAAAGGCATTATTGTTGACAAATCATTACAAAAAACCTTGGTTTTATAGCAAATTTTATTCTTGTTCTAATGGTTTTAATTGCAATTCGGTATGTTGATTAGTTTTATTTTTATCAAACAAATAGTGAGGCAAAATAGCATGATTTAAAAAAAAACACAAAATACGCGACTACAGCCAAATGGTTGAGAATCGAACATGGGTCCGTATGAACTTTTTTATTCCATTTAGTGAGTAGAACACACTGGCGAAGTTAATGGCGTCTGTAAAAACTCACCCTGTATAATAAATAGGTAAAACTGCTCATTCGGATCTAAAGCTTAGCAACAAAAATGTAGGTCTATACTGAACCAACACACGTTTCTTTCTCAAATTTAGAACCAATTCATTATTCTTCGTCTATAGTTTTTTAGGTTATTAGGTTAATATTCCTTTAATAAAAAAGGGTGTATGTATGGATGAGAATATTCCAGCATAGCTGTAACGCATTGGCCAACCTTAACCAAGCTTTGTATACAATATGACTTACTATGCGAAAAAAATATTTGTATGGTAAAACGCTCGTAGGCCCTGTAGGGAAGGGGATAGTATGTAAACACAATCGAAAATGATTTATATGAGTAGTGACACAGCAAAAATATTGTAATAGATATTTTGTACAGGAAAAACTAAATGTCCGTAATAAAGCACGGTTTTTGACATCTTTATACAAATAATACAAATTATAGGTCTTTGTGTATCTTTAAATTAATTATTCACGATGGTTTAATTTTACTTAAGAATAAACGGTACCAGGAACTGGCACATACTTTCTCGCAAACATATTTAAATTATTAAACAGATTCACTGTGACTTCATAATTGTAGGCGGGGTAGGAGAGGTGATTTATTAAAGTAACGGATTAACTAATAAATATTATTATTATTATTATCTAGAGAGAAAACTGTTCGATCGATTTCGAACAAATTTGCACCAAACACGTCAATTAGGGCTGTATAGAAGCAAGAAAAAAGGTTTTGAAAATTTTTGAAAAAACCCTTTGTGGCCAAAACCGCCCAAAAATCAGTTATTATTATTATTATTAGCTAAACGAGAATTTTTAGAAAGATGCGGTTTTTTGCATATGGTAGGGTTTATTAAAGGCTACAAATAAGTCAAATTTGATCAAATTCGTTAGAGCAATTTTTTTAATAAAAAATAACTGATGTTTTGGGGTTTTTGGCCAAAAAGGGTGTTGTTTTTCAAAGTTTGTCAAAACTTTTTTTGTGGATCTATACAGGCCTACTTGACATGGCTGGTGCAAATTTGTTTGAAATCGATCGAATAGTTTTCGTTCTAGCTTTGTATACATACAGACAGACATTTTGTAAAAAAACACTTTTTTAACTCTGGGGGTCCCAAAACGGATATTTCCACAAAAATCTCAACATCGATTTTTTTGCGATCACTATACTTTATACTATAGTATAGTGAGAAAGTAAAATATTTATAACAATAACTTCATTTCATTATACTCCTCTAACACCCAGTAATATAAATACTAAATTTTTATTGTTTATCTGCATATAACGTCCAGTGCATCCATGATCCACTGAATTCTTGATGTAGCCGCAAATATAACTCATATATAGTTGGTCCATTAATGTGAAAAGATGAATAAATACAGCAAATACAGAAGAAACCTGTTTGCTAGATTGAGGTTATTAGGAAGCGAAATAGTGAACAAGAAGAAGTTTAAAAATTATGTAAAACCGAAAAAACTCACGAACTTGGTTGCTTAACTGCCTCATTTCTCCCTGAATTTTTACGTTATAAATAAAAAAAATTGGAAAAATCCTTTCTATAGCTTCAAATTTTCGTATTTTGATATTCAATAGTTTTTGTTCGATGTCAGTCAGCCGGGACAAAACCGCTTATATAATAATATATAGGATGCCGGAATTAACCGACTTCTTACGACTGTTTGCGAATGCCATTAATCTAATTTTGGAATCTATCTATACTAATATTATAAAGAGGTAAAGTATGTTTTTTTGTTTGTTTGTAGGGGTAATCTCTGGCACTACTAAATCGATTGAAAAAATAGTTTTACTAATTAAAAGCTATACTTTCCCTGAGTAACATAGGCTATAATTCATTTCGATAAAAACCTTTTTTTATTTCAATATTTGTAAATTTAGTCGGAAAAATTCTTAGGTTAGGCCTAGAATGATAAACCAACACATGTATTTACATTTATTACCATAGCAACCAATTGACTAAAATAACAGATAGTATAGTTTGTTGTTTGCTCCAATATTTTCACTAACAGCTGATTTCAAAATTTGAAGCAATTATTTTTGTATTTCTAACTTTTAGGTTATGGGTTTTAAGTGTAGACCTGAGCATTGCTGGTTCTTTTAACCATTACTATAACTGATATTATAAAATATAAGAAATAACTTAATTTGAAAATTTAACATTATTTACCATCTTAGTTTTGAGGTTATTATTAATCATACAGTTTTATTATAAATAAAACATAACATATGATTTAGAAGGTACTATTGGTGGTTGGCGTGCGGAGCACGCATGGGTCTCCCCTAGTATTAACTAAACAGGAAACATACACCTAGAGGACTTGTGATAGGAAGATGACATTCAGAACATTAGCGAAACAAGAACCTACTAAATGTTAGAATTAATATAACTCACGATTAGGGTAATAACTCACGTTTAGTTCATGTTTTGTCCGAAAATCATAAATATGTTATGAGAAGAGAAAAAACGATACATCCGGAAAAGTTATTAACAATTATTAGACAAAGATAAACATTTGACGCCCTAGGCGTACCTGAGGGCGTTAAAGTTTATTAAGGTTTTATTTTTCCTACAGCTACATTTTGAATTAGTGTTTTAAAAAGATCTGTTTTACAGGGTTAGTCCCACAACAATAAAAATGTCAAAACATAGACTACATCAGCTGTTTAGCCGTGCTGTAAAGTAAACCAAAGAGGTATAATTACTTGACGCTGAAAGCATGTAGTTTAGTTTGCGCACTGCTCTGAGTGTGCAAAAACACAGTTTATTAAACAGCGTAGGAAAAACCCATTGAAGCCCCGTATATAAAATTAGCGGACAAAACGATCAGTCTAACTAGTGTAGAAATAATGTCACCTTTAATTAAACTTTAACTGAACATAGAATATAAAAATTCCTCAAATTTTAATGTTGTCAATATCTAATATTATCGCATACTGCCTATGTGAAGTTGCATTGTTACAGGAACAGACAGAAAATAATAAAACTATTTTTGGAAACTATGTTTTTATTAAGTTTTAAAATCAATCACTACTAACTAGTTGCTTTGGTTGCATTAATCTCCTGTAACTACATTTGTTTGCAGACATGTAAAGTAAAAGGAAATACATAAAGACATTCACTTTATAAAAATAGATAAAGCTGCCGAGAGGACATCTGTCCATTCACGCCTCCACGCCCCGCTCGCGCCCGCTTTAATTCAGTTTGAAGTGATTCAACCAACCTTGCCAGAGGTAGCAAGGGATTATTTTTATTTCAACACTAATGCGCATTAGATCTTACTGAATGCGTAACGGATGAGCATGTATAGCGACTCTGTGTCCTGTGGTTCACGGTTCGGTTCTCAAAGGACACCTACTGTTCGATTAGAGGCCCGATGGAGCGTGCACGTTACATCCCGGAGGAAGGAACAGGAAACTGAGATCAGTTAGGCTTGATTCTCTTCATAAAGGGAACGACAGTTTTAGCGCCTAATTTTAGGGTTATGTTTTACTGAACGGATTAAAGAGGTCGGGCGTTTATAACGCACGATTTATTCACAATGTTGCGAATTCGGTTCAATTCGTACCTGTCAGTCAATACTTGCTTTGAGGTTAGGTTTTAGTTTCAAGAAATACAGTATCACAAACATGAGGGGTAATACTGCTTAGAATCAATGAATGGATAAAAGCAGATGTTACGTCTCTTTGCAACAAGTTAATGCCGTCACTGCTAGGTCTATAAAATTGTTTGGAGATAACTTATCCGGTCTAACGATATGTACTCGGGGATACATTTCTTACAAATTGGGAGATAAATTCATCAAGTTTCAACTGGGAACCATCATAACTTAAAACATGAATCCGGTGGATAGCAGTTCCACGCTGCATGGCTATCATAGAGTCCGGCCACTGGTCCAAAAAGTAGCTGAAGAACTCAGTCGATCACCACCAGCTGAGGTTTACAAGTGAAAAGTTCAACACCACCAGACCCTAAAATCTCTGCAGTATTTAAGTAACAACTCAATAGTACATGGTGCATAAAATGGGCATAAACAGCAAGTGCAGACAATTTTTGTTTTAATTTTGTTGGTTGCATATTTTATTTTGTGCCCTTATTAGGATTATTGGAGGACTGGGAGTGGAATAAGCCTGATTCCAACCGACACTATTCCAAACTTGCATTTACTGAAACT
>JAGFPH010001106.1:234166-261064 GCA_018207615.1 Philaenus spumarius | reverse complement strand
TATTTCGAGGGTGAGAGACCTAACAGTAAAGTCACAAGCAGTGGAATTATTTCCAAAGAAGGAAAAACGGTAAGATTTTTCTGGGGAATACATATACTACCAGGGAATACATTAGTGTTTCTGGCGCAGACGGTAACAAACGGGAAACAGGATTTCACAGGGATCCTAGAAACAATGCTAAGGAGAAAAACTGGGGTATATTTTTGGTTGAAGATTATAGAAGAATATATTACCAGAGATACAGTTCTAAAGAGGAATTGTGGAAATAGGTTTTTTTGTAAAAAAGCTGAGTAGATACATTTTCATAGAAGCTCAACCATTTTTTGCTTACCTGCTAATTTACTACAGTTATTTAATATTCGAAATAGATCAATCAAAATTGATTCACTCATGTGTTGGCAGTATTTTATAATGTATCAGTAATTCATTCAAAGTCTACAAAACTGAACATTCTTTTCTATTAGCATTCCGAATTAAAAAAAACCCCTTTTAAGATTTGGGAGTTTTTGACTTTCAACCTTTATTTTTTCGCCTCATTCCACTAAAGATTTTGGTAATATTTAGAACATTTATTGCCATTTTTAACTCGTTTGATTTGGTTTATACTAAGAAACAATTTATTTGTAGTTCTGTGACCTGATTTCTGTCAACCTTTGCTGTATGGGTCGTAACAAAAATTATACGACTTTTCATCATTATTAATGATTTCCTACCTTAATTAGCACTTTTTTCCAGTTTCAAATTTGTTTTTCAGTAATGTAGGTATCATAAAATTTAAAGTTGACCCAGTAGGCCTAATTGTTAAGAAATACCAAAATTGTACCATACACATGTTATGATTTTGTATTTCTTAAGCCAGTATTTTTCACCCCATGAGCTAAGGGTTGGTATTATAAAAACAAGTTCAAAACGATGTTTTTTGCACTAATTTTAGGAGGAATAATAACTTTAAAAGGATCCAATGTTTTTTTAATGCTAAAGGAGTTATGGTGATTTTTCAGTTTTTCAAAAACCCCTATCCACTTCTAACAACTACTCCCTTTAAACAAAGCGTTCAGTTATACTTCGCTGCACCCTCCCATTTATCTCAATCTCTTACTCGCGCACTTAGCTGTTATCGCCTCTGTCGGGTGCACACAAAAATAAGTATTTTTATTTGTATTTTCTGTGCCAGAATTTTGTTTTCCAGCATTGTCAGACTTTATAAACTAAATAAATGCACTTTACATTTAAACAGTGTCCAAACAGTCTATTTTTTCTAGACTTTACCAAGGATAAAAAACTATCAATATTTCAAGTCGTATAAACAAACATGAGTTAAAATTTTTCACAGGAGTGAAAAAATAACCGCGTGAGTAGACTAACCCCTGATAGACAACAGTTATCTTTTAAAAAACGTTTCAAGTCTTGTACAAACACATAACAAAGTGTTATGAGCCCTCACTTTACAGGAAAACTAACGCAGCAAAATTTTGAAAAAGCGATGACAATATTTTAATTTATGAGGTGAACGGTAATACTGTGTTTGGGAGCCACAGTTTAGGACAATTTACAATTTTCCCCACCGTGGTTATTGTTATTTTATAACTGTTTTAGTTTTTGTCTTAAAGACTGTTTATACACACATATAAATATATTTTGTTGTGCTCATCGTTCTGTAACCGTACTTATTTGTCGGTGACGTTAGTTTCACCTTCCCAATTCAGGCATTGCCAAATCAATTTTGTAGTTGCAAATATTTAAATGCACTTAATTTAAAAAAATATATACATTAACACAACACAAAACATAAACATACTATAAAACACTTTGAACTCAAACTAAACACAAAGAAATTAAATCCACCATCAATTAGTTCATGCAAACACAAATTCGCATAGTAATTAAAAAAAATAATAATACAAATAAAAAATGATCAACCCGTCTGCACCTAAATTAAGATTATTACAGAAAATCCATACAAACTAATGTTCTATAAGACCATTAGTAAACTTCATCAGTGCACCCACATACAAACTGTAAAAACATTATACCAAATATTAATAGAGTGATCAACAATAATCATTATCTAAGAAATAGTATAGACCTTACAACATGGTTATCCCAAAATGACTATGAATTTAATAATGACTATTACATACAAAATAATAAAGGACTAGCCATGGATAAACCCATTTTAGTAAATGGCAGAAATATTTCTTAACGTTGAATCTCAAAACATAATGAACTCTTCAAACTAATTTCACAAAAATGTACGATTTTACCATAGATATGTTGATGATACTATTTGAGTAGTCATGGTTACTATAAGACAGTTAAATAAATTTAAGAATTATTTGAATGGAATACACGCATCATTCAATTTCTAGATACAACCCATAGAATTAAGTTTCTAGATTTTACCATAGTAAAAAACAACACCAAATTATATACAAAAAGCCCACACACATACTGACCATACCATGCATGCATCTTCTAATCATCCTCACAACCACAAAATGCCAGCCGCAGTACTCCAGCTTCGTACGTGAAGCACTCGAGTATACAAATAAATACAAAAAGATCCAAGTATTACATATAAATCTAAAATGAGGTTTTTTTTTAAATATTCGAATGAAGAACAGGATAAGTCCTAGCAAAGGAAACTTCTGTTTTGACAGAAGTAAAACCAGAACTAGAGAGCTTAATTATTGCCCACCTGCCTTGCTCGGGGTCAACTGTTCGAAGGGGAACGAATGAATAGTTGACTTCTTAATACGAATTTCTTTTAGTTTCCCAGAATCGGTGTTTTCTTTTTAAATTGAATGAATGTACTAAGCGGTAGCTGCTCCATTGTAAGAGAAGGGGGCCTAGACAAGGGAAAGTCTATATAATTATTGTAACCGAAGCTGCAATTTGGACGCCCCTCTACGCCCTTTCGTGTGACTTTGGGGCACATTAACATAACTGACAAAGTGCTTTCTTCGCACGCAGTTGGAGCCGCAAGCTTTGACTTACCTTTTATTGGTCACATTGTTGAAATACAACTGTGCTCGGACTATAATGAAGTGATTTCGCACTTATTTTGTGAACTATTTTAATTGAGGAAAGTAATACACTTTTATAAAATGGGGAAAGATTTCAACTCTGCTGTGGTTATGGTAATTTATTTTAAAGAACTAACATAAACAGATGTTTTACCTTAAAAACAAGAAGGTACTATAAAATTAAGCATCATTAAAAACCAGATAAAAAACGCATAATATAAATTTAAATTGAGTAAACATTTAAAAACTTAAAAATATCTAACGTTTTTAAAGAAGAGCATATTTCTGCAGTTGTGTGCTCATTTAAAAGAGTCATAAGAAAATATATAAAATATTCTTGGATTCATATAACCCATGCTGACAAATATTCGCAGACATAACTTTGTTCAGCGGGACTAATTGCGATTAGTACATGTCAAATCTAATATTGATTATAATTTAATTTAAATTGATTACTTCTTAATTATGGGGTAATAGTGTGGGGTAATTCTACATATCATAAAAAAAGAGCAATTCGAGTTTTACTGGATTAATAAAATGGAATCATTTAGAGAACTTTTAAAATGTCTTCTCTTTATTTGAGTATACAGATGCAACATAAGATGATAACCTCAATACTGCATCTGACATAAAAGTATCTAGTTTCTAATTATTTGCTATTCAGATACAACATAAGATGGCACCTGATACCTTTATACTCCATCAGACATAGACCTAGTTTCTCTTTATTTGCTAAACAGATACAACATAAGATGGTATCTGTTACTGTTACCTTTATACATAGACGTACCTAGTTTCTCTTTATTTGTTATACAAATACAACATAAGATGGTATCTGTTACCTTTATACTCCATCAGACATAGACGTACCTAGTTTATCTTTATTTGCTACACAGATACAACATAAGATGGTATCTGTTACCTTTATACTCCATCAGACATAGACGTACCTAGTTTCTCTTTATTTGCTACACAGATACAACATAAGATGGTATCTGTTACCTTTATACTCCATCAGACATAGACGTACCTAGTTTATCTTTATTTATTTTAGGCTAAATGTATTATATTTTTGATTTTCTGTAGAATTGTTGTTCTACTTTTGTGATTAAATGTAATTATTGAAAGTGAAATAAATAATTAGCTCTAACCTAAGTTACCATGGTGTCATCAGCAAAGACATTATTTTACCCTTAAAGAGAGCACTTTATCAATTATTTTTATAAACCAGAAACAGAATTGTGTAACTTTGTAAATTTATAAATTTAAAGCTGCAGTGTACAAAATGTTAGGTGTGGTTGTATTCCAAGTAGAAGTCAAAAATGATTTGTGTCATGAAGTTAAGCTTCATAATACGAACTTCTTAATACTTAGGCTACAAAAATTTAATTAGATTGGCCGTAGCAAAGCATTGTATTTTATTAATTAAACACTCATCACAAATTAAAATCAATCTACAGGCTCTACACTCGTCTCATATTTTTTACAGATTAATCGTATTAATTATTTTTTTCAAAATCCGATTAAACCCAATGATTACATTTCAATAAGAAATTAAGGCATCAAATTAACGTAATTAAAGGAAAATATGAACAGTTAATTGTATCGTACTAGAATGAACAGATCTCTAATTATTAGACATGTAGACTCATTATTCCAGGAACGACTGTTTCCAGGACTTTATTTCCCACTCGGGATAATATTCACAGCTGAGTTACGGATGAAGTGACTGCAAATGACTGCAGTTTGCTAGAAACAAACATCCAGCAAGAAAGTCTTGTAATTACACTGTTTACAAGTAAGATGCAGCCTACAGAAGTTTAATTATCTTAGCTGACGAGTAAAGCACACAAAGCAAAGTAGTTTCTTCTTATAATAAGGCCTGTTAATCAAATAGACTGAATAGTATGGAAACCAAATGTCAAATTTAAATAAAGTACAAAATTACCTAATTACAACTTATTTATACTAAAATATTTGTTTTTTCTTTTGATTCTGTACTAAATTTTTTCACTGAATACAAATAACAAATTAATTTAAATTTACATTCAATTTTGAACTTGATATACAAAACATGATCTGTACTTAAAAGTTAAGAAACACAATGTATTTAAATGTATTTAATATACAAAAATAGTTAAGCTTTAAAAGATGGATTGGCAGAGAATTGTTAAATGATTTTAAACAGTTAATTATTGCAATAGAGTTCTACAGTTAGTTGTCAGAGAAGTAGAAGTGCAATCTTGAATTGATAGATGTCGTCTAATATACTAAACCAATTAAAAGTAATTTTGGTTAACAGAGAAATCTAGACATTATTCTTTTCAGATTTGATTGGATAAGCATTGCAGTATTGTATTTAGTTCTTACTAAAGCTTTGCAGTGTGGCTGAGCGTATTTAAACAATGCGTCACCTAACTGGAGCGGTTGCACTGGTTCGAACAAAATTGCTTGGCGTTCGATTTATGCGCGCTACGCTGCTCCTTCGTGTTGTAAAATCTAACTTACGTGTTGTAAAAAAGTCAATAAAAAATTTAAAAAATTCTATATAGTCAATATATTGTGAAGAGTGAGTCTTATATTGTGCAATTGTGCACTATTACATTGTCAGAAGTAAACGAAAATGTTGAGATATGTTATATATTCATATATTCTAAATATGAATTAACATAATTCAAGGCTAGGAAAAAGAAATACGAATGAGTAACTTACTTTAAAAGTCGTCGTTGATGAATAAATAGCGTCGGTTATGTATTCACGATGAAAATAAAAAAAGCCCGAAGGTCTAACCTTCAGTCTCTGTCACAGTATGTTTCCACTTTGTAAACGTACATAAATTAGTAACATCAATTTAGTTGATTTACAGTGAGCAGGTTTGTTAACAGTGCAGGTCAGAGGCGGGCGGTTGTTACAAATCAGTTGTTTCGGTGCCGCTACGGCAAACATACTGTGACTAAAGTCTATAACTTAGAACATCAGGCTTTTTTTAATGCTTTAATTTCTGCTAAATCTTGTTGTTCCGGCTCTTCAAACAAGAAAGTAATAGTTAACAATTATTCTAGATGATTAAAACGATTTTTTTTTGCGATTTAAAATTAATTGAAAAGCATTGATGGGCAATAAAAGAAAATATATTTCTTTTCAATCAAAATCTGTTTACTATTAGTCATGTTCTTCGCCAAGAACTGAACCGAGAGCCTTAACCTTTGCAATAAAGAACTCTTCGGCTTCTAGAACGCCAAATCCATCGTAACAGTTTGCCAGGAAAAACTTTGAAGCTATGTTTTCGTTCTTGGCACTTGGTCCTACTTTATAAATTAACAGCTGGTTTAAATATTACCATCAAATTATACCATAATGGGAGGTAATTAAATTATTTTAATTTCACTTAGTCGCATCCTCTCCTACCTTGAGGTGCCAGCACCCTTGTCAACATTCTGACAAGAAATTTCACTGCCACCAAGCTGCTAAACTATTCCAGCTACCACATTCAATGTGATATTCCTTTTGGCAGTTCCAAGTCGGTTCGTTACGTTGCAGTCCAGCTGTTTCTATTTGTTTCCTTTAAATATCACAATTTCTAGGCTGATTTATTATCTTTTAGGCTACCTCCTAGGTGTTGCTTCACCTTTCCAATTCAAGAGCCTACGATCTTAGGTGGAGCATCTCAGTAACAAGCTTAAAACAAGCTCTCTCATAGTTTGGTTGCTTTGCCAACACCGTATCAGTTGACAGCTGTAAATTTTAATGCCTAATATAAACCAGTCTGATGTACTCACCTTGATCCAAGGCATAGACAATTCTCGAAAGGCGCAACTAGTCCATTGGCACCCAACCCCACTAATTTCACAAATAATTCTTCTTTTTGCTCTTAAGTCGTTCTCTCAATTTCGTTTATCATCCCCTGAAAACAACATGACCCCATGGGTTTGAACCTAGAATTTCGTACTTTCTAGCCAATTGCGGTAATTTTCAACTAACCGGAGGGCATTTAAAAAGAACAAGACTTACGCCTGAATTAATATGTCCCAATAAGTTTAAATTTGTCTAAATATAATATCTTCTACAACCTCTTACACTGACTATTATGAAATAAGTGAGAACTGTATGTTTTGAGCAGTCAATTGACAATGAAAAACTAAATATGAAGGTCAAAGCTTAAGTATGGTATTTTGGTTCAGTGACCCAGGACGGTTGTACGTGTTTGTATATTCAGAGGAGAGGGATGAATGCAAGTTAAGGACCGTGCGTTGTCAAGGACCTCTTCAGCTCGACCCACGATCCAGGCGGGAGGTACAACTTGTGGTTTCGTGTAGTCAGTAGCCTACAACAAGCATTTAATTTAGTGGAAATAGTTTATCTTTCTTGTTTATTTAGTTTTGGTTATACGTTTACCGGTATACATTAACATTATACAAGTTGTTGATTGTTTACGCGTAGTTCTTTTCAGAACTACCAAATCATTTAAACATTGATTTAACTGGTGAATAGCTTGAGTTGCGTGGGCTTGAGTTACGCTGTAGTATCTGGAGACCAGAAATTTAAAAATATATTTACCTCTTTCAGTGGTAATTTCCCTAACTAATGTATGAAGCTAATTAATTATCATAAATTGGCTAAAATTTGCCTCTAATTGCATCCATGGTACAATATTATTCTTAAAATAAACGCACCAAATGATAAGATCTATTTAAAGTCTTACCATATGGCTCAATATTTGTATTAAGATAAATTCACCAAGAAATATAATATCTTATTAACATCCTACCTAACAATACAAATTTTCGCTTAAAGTTTTGAAAATACAACCCATTACTCCTTTTATTCTCCAACCTTACAAAACAGGTTCTTTGACAACTACAGACCTTTTTTATCTGTTAAATACGAGTTAGAGATTATTTTGTAAATATATTGGAAAAATAATGTTAATTGGAGACAAGCAATGTTAACAAATCGTTAGTAACTTTGATATTGCTAAGAGTAGTTTAACTAATAAAGTGTGCACCATGTCTTTCAATAACTTCTCAAAAAAGATAAACAGGGCTAGAGATATTAGGAGCTCGTAGACAACTCAAGTGATAATTACTGGATCTGACTTGTTCGCAAATTATGGTGGTCTGCCTCTCACTGGACAATACTTCATAAAGTCGGAGTTGTGGATTATACTGCCAAAGTTGTGCAACCATCTTAGTACATTCTCTGCGAGGGTGACGCCTACCGAGGTATCGGTTATACTGACTTTTATTATATAAGTAGAGAAGTTCTTTTAGACCTTTGGTGCTTCTGGGCAATACTGAAGTATAGGTGCAGTGTTTCTAGGCACCAGTTCTACAATTTCGATAAAAATACAAATAATATGAAATAAATAGCTTAAAGAATCCCGATAAGCTCTTAATCCAATGAGCTATGTTCTCAGATACAATTTGTCAAAACTATATTGAGTCATTTGTTACTAAGCCAATGCTTAGCCATAATCTCTTGTTGTGATTAGCATAATTGTTATATCCGACATATTAGATATATTTCTGATAAATACGACCTTTAACTTAAACGTGTTTTCTAGTTTAGGTAATATCTGTGATTAATTATTTGTAGCTTCTATGAAAGAACAGAAGAATGTGAAGATCTTTCTTTTTTATTCTGTGCTTTTATCAACTGCAACAATAAAAAGTTTAAATAAACTCATTTGAAAAGTAAAACATCCGCTTTCATGAGGCATAAATTAACATTTTGAGATGAAAAAGTCAGTGTTTAATATGTTTAAGTTTAAAATTAAAGTTTGACTTTGTGAACACACAAAATCAACCAATAAAACTTTATATAAAACCTCTCATAAAATAGGCCTTACGATTAAATGTTTTTGTTCATAGCATCATATTAGTATATTACAATGATGTTGTCAATGCTATAAAAATAAATATAAAAGCAACTGTACAAATGAAACAAACACATTCCCTTGAGAAAACCTAACATCTGGTGAATAGTTACAAGTCAAACAATAACAATTGTAACAAAAGGATAAAGAAAAACAGTTGCGTTTCGTCAAAGATAAAGATCATACGAATGTCTGACAGTCGCAATTGCTGGAGGCCGGTCCCCGTGAGAACATGCCTAGTAATTATTGTAACTGAAGCTGCAATTTGCCCCGTCTTAAGCCCCGCTGTTGAGAAAGCCCCCGGGGGGCGGAGGGTACCGTGCGGTAAGCGGCAAACACAGGTCCACACCCTTCCCGTAACATCTATTGACGTATTTTTGATTAGACTATTAACAATACCGTTCGGATTATTATGCACTTGAACAAGTCAATATGTTTTGCTATTCGCCGACAACAAAGAGTTGTGTCTCGGCAGGAAGCCAGTTAACTGGGCTCAGTGTAGCGCAAAATATTAAGAAAAAGTCAACTGTTTTCTCGCGTCGATCGCGGAGTTTAAACAAATTTCGGTTGCGCTGCGTGTAGCCGATCCCTTTATAGAGCCGCGATTATTTCAGCAGTAAATACCCGCTCGTATACCTTATAAAATATATAACTGTTACAGTAGAATCTGTCAACTAAATGAATGCGAGGGAAATACTTTATGTCCTTTAGGGAAATTTTTAGGATAGTTTATATTTTGTCTCAATTCTCTGTAATAAATACCCTTCAAAACAGATTTTGTTGGTAGTTCCTTTACCTTTAGGCATACAAATATCTCTAAAATTCCGAATTGTTTTTTCTTGTTCTTTCGCCTGTATACAAAATTAATTTCTAAGGGGGAACAGGTTCTTTCTAAACATATAAACAGCGTATTTCCGAAAGTATGTTCAACGTAATCTATACTTATAAAAGCCAAATACCATTGACTCACTCACTGACTCATCACGAAATCTCAAAAACTACTGAACGGATTGGAACGAAATTTGGTATGTAGCTTCCTCTAGAGCCCTATGGCTCACTAAAAAAGGGTTTAAAAAAAATTCGAAATCTTAGTGGGGGGTTTGGGAGGGTCGAAGTTACTAAATCACGATTTCTCCAAAACTACCAAACGGATTGGAACGAAATTTGGTATGTAGCTTCCTCTATGGCCGTAGATGCTCGGTAAGAAATGATTTTAAAAAATTCGAAAATTTATTGGAGGTTTAAGGGGGGGGGGTCAAAGTTACTAAAAAACAACACCAAACGTATTGGAATGAAATTTGTTAGGTAGCTTCCTCTAGGGCCCTAGGTGCTCGCTAAGAAAGGTTTTAAAAAAATTCTAAATTGTAGGGGGGTTTGGGAGGTTCAAAGTTACTAAAAATCCCCATAAGAAATACATAGTGTAATATATATTTTTTGTTGTTGTTAATATACATTTAACTTTGATTTGTCTATCCGTGCAAAGCCGGATTGGGCAGCTAGTATGTAATATTTATCAAATTATTATTTTTGTTTCTTAACTTGAAAGTAGTTTTTTGCAAAATGAAATAACGTTTTACTTTCAAAATTTAGGAAGATAAGTGCCGTAAGTCGCAACTAATTACATCATAGAACTACTTTTTATGGTGTAACCATAGTTATAAATTAATTTATTCTTGAATACAGGCTAGTTGCCTAACCCAACCATTTAGGAGGTTTAGCCATTAAATACAACCGGACTCGAGTTTTTAGGGGCTCGTTCGTTGAAGCTTTTGTGCTGTCAACAGTCTTGAAATAATACAAATGTTGAACGTTATAAAAATATTGCGCATTGAAAATCTTTTGCTCGATGAAAAGTTATTTATTGTAACACAACTGTTGGGGACGAAGAAAAGTTAATTATTATAATAAAAATAGGACCTTTGTAGTTTTACTGTAAAATGTGTCTCTATTTTGTCACTTTTACAATGTAATAACTTACTATTTATCTAAGACGAGGAATTAGTTGAGAGTAATGCTTTTCAAATGATGCGATATTACGATGCAGTATAGTAAAAAATTTATTTGTGACCCTACAACTTTGGCTTTTTAAAAGTAATTGAAAAATATTTATACTTTTACTTTCTCCACCCTATACGTAGTATATGGAGAAAGTATTGTTTTCGTAAAAATGTTCGAATTGAATTTGCAGTTGAATTATCTGTTTTGGTGCTCCCAGAACCCCAAAAAATGGTTTAGTGCAATTGTCTGTGTTGGTGCTCCCTGAACCCAAAAATATTTTTAGTGGAATTTTTTGTTTTGGTGCTCCCTGAACCCAAAAACGTGTTTTTAGAGTGGTGTCTGTCTGTCAGTCTGTCAGTATGTATACACGACCAGAGAGGACACTATTGGTCCGATTTTCATGAAATTTGGTATGTAAGTACTAAACCCTAATATCTCCAGGCATTTTTTTAATTTTTTGGAATTTTTAATTTTTAAGGGTAATTTACCCCTAAAAACTAATAAAAAACGACAAAAATGCAAATTTCTCAGTATTTATAGTGCTTAAGATGCCAAACAAAATGACACCACCCGCTTTTATCAAAACTTCGGCGTTTTATAATTATGGGGAAATGTTTAAAAATAAACAAGTTTATGTTGTCAATCTAGCATCGCGGCGGCGGCAGCACGGGGTAGCACCATGGTAGCGATCACGGCCAATAATTCAAAGGTCGCGCGATCGAATCCCGCCTAGGACAATAATTTTTTTATACGATTGACGTAGGTAGAATATTATTTTTTTGTTTTGTTCTAAAAAGTAATAAATAAAATGATTGAAAACAATATTATTTTGACTACAGTAAGTTGGGAGAAAGTTTGTGTCAGTTAACTGATACCGTTTATTTTGATTGATAGTTCGAAAGGTAATATTAGTTATTGAATAACCTTGGCATGTTGAGGGCTGCCAAAATATCAATAAAAAATAAAAAATAAACATTCCTTTATATTTTTCTATACAGAAGGTATAACAATTTTTAGTAGTTCATTTATTTACAATATTTACACCCTCTGAAATTATCCACGATAAGTAAAGATAACTATTAAAAGTATAAGTTACTATTATTGCTTACTATAAGTTACTGAAAGTACTAAATTGCCAGGATGTATAAACACAATTGTGAAAATATCGTCTTAAGATTGTGTTGCAATAATTAAATTTTCAACTTCAATGCTCCAATTTTTTTTACATTTGCATCCTGGTGTACTACTAGCTACTGCTTAAGACTCAATTTCAACTACTTTAACTTCTGAGTTTTTCATTATTTCGATAAGTTTATTTTTGTTCGAATCTATTTTATTATCGTGTTACAATGAATAGAGGGAGTTAATTTTTTTTAATAAACCGGAGAAGAGCAAGTTAGACTAGTTAAGCAATTTTCTGTATGTTGTCAATAGATCGGGACCAGTGGTTAATTAACACAAGAAGCTTACGACATGAAAAGTATTTCGATTACTTACATTTAAGGGCTTCAACTGGGGGTATTTACCCTAAAGCATCACACCTTTAATTCCCATGATAAAAATAGAGATACATTTTTCTTATTTTTTTTAATGATAAATGTATGCACAAAATTGTTTAATATGTAATATAATATAAACAAAATTAGAGCCCTCGAATTTTGATTGATTGGGTCTGGATGAAAACAAGGATACCAACCCTTAAGACAGTAAATATTTATTACTTGACTTCCCTTGAAGCTAGAAAGCTGAAATTTGGTTACAATGTGGTAACTACTCCAACGTTCTACTAATTCAAATAAATTACACATATACGATCTACTGATTCAGATAAACTACACAAGTACGATCTACTGATTCACATAAACCACACATAAACGATCTACTGATTCAGATAAACTACACATGTGCGTTCTACTGATTCAGATAAACTACACATGTAAGATCTACTGATTCACATAAACTACACATATACGATCTACTGATTCAGATAAACTACACATGTGCGTTCTACTGATTCAGATAAACTACACATGTACGTTCTACTGATTCAAATAAATTACACATATAAGATCTACTGATTCAGATAAACTACACATATACGATCTACTGATTCAGATAAACTACACATGTGCGTTCTACTGATTCAGATAAACTACACATGTAAGATCTACTGATTCACATAACTACACATATACGATCTACTGATTCAGATAAACTACACATGTGCGTTCTACTGATTCAGATAAACTACACATGTACGTTCTACTGATTCACATAAACTACACACATAGGATCTACTGATTCAGATAAACTACACATATACGATCTACTGATTCACATAAACTACACATATACGATCTACTGATTCAGATAAACTACACATGTACGATCTACTGATTCACATAAACTACACAAATTCGTTCTACAGATTCAGATAAACTACGATACGTTCTATACTAATCAGATACGATACGAATCAGTGATACGATCAGATACGTTCTACTGATTGGTTCAGATAAACCTCACACATACATTCTACTAATTCAGATAAACTAGTTATTCTATAAAGGAAATACAATATTCGCATTAACATGTTTTTTGAAATAAAATGATAACAAAAAACTTGTTTTAGTTATCTCTAGCTGAAAACCAAATAAGAGATGCAATAGAGCCTTAATTTAAACTTTATTCTAAATACTCCTCAAAAATACGTTACTATAACGTGTAAGTATTGTAACAACTGAAACATCAAGCTGTGAGAACTTAATTTTTCTCATTTTACCCAACCTTTATTTAATGCTGTTTCAATGGTCAGTATTTACTTGATAGTATCTTTACAATATAAATATTCCCCCTAGTTGTTGACACTTAATGACATATTCTGTAACGTCACCGCCCAAGACTTGAGACTTTTTGTTACGTTTGATTGCTGCTACGCCTTACTCACCGCGACAATGCCTTTGTGTTCCATTGTCAGGTTTGTATAATTATAGAAACAGTTTGTTGATGGTTAAGTAACTGTTGTACGTTAGAACCAAAATTGATGTTCTCCAATATTTACTCAGTAAAATTAAGCTGCTAAATAACAAGTAAAATATTACTAATAACTTCAATATGAGTGGTTTAGTTCTGTTAGATGGTTTTAGCAAATGTAAACATAACGTTAGAATAATCATTATTATAATAAACTGAAAGCAAACTAAGTAAAAGAGAAAAATTAATAAACAGAATCTATTAAATAGACGAGTTTAATTAGACGACCATCTAGGGTCTAGTTTTAGAATTTTAGAGCGCTGAAATTTGGCACAATTTGTGTCCTAAGTGATACCTAAAAAAATTAAAGCAATTGCATTTTAGATGACTTAAGTTTCCTAATCGCCTTAGTTTTGATATGAGTATAAATAAAGACCATGGGCTTTATCATCTAATGGCTATTAAGATGACTTTCTGGCGAATGCTTGGTCACTTTAAAATAACTGATTGGCCTTTAAAAAATGGTGATTGCTTGGCCTCTAAAATATCTTTCTTGTGAGTGCTTAGCCACTCTGAAATATCTTTATAATGAAAACCTAGCCACTTTGAATTAACTTTCTGGTGAAAGCTAGGCCACTTTGAGATAACTTTGTGGATAATACTTAGCCACTTTGAAATGAACTGATAAATAAAATATAATGACAAATAAATAGAAGCTACTGTTTGGACCATGCAATACCTTCTTGTGTTGTATCTGTGGCTAAAAAACATATTTTAATGGTGACCAAATTTTGAAGGAAATAAAGTATTGTATTTCTTGATTTGAGCTAACCAAATAACTCAAAACTTCTTGAGGAGGTGAAACAAAAATATAGTTTAATTCTCTTGCGAATGTTAGTACAGCATGTATGTACTAAACGTTTACACCAGTTTTTACAGTTACCTAGTTCAAAATAAGTTTTCAACTTTTAAGTTTAAAATCTGACGGAGTCCGGATGACAGTTTTACTCAAATTTTCACAAAATCACATTTTAACCTCTTGATCAGTTAAGATTTAAACTCGGATTTAAAACTGCAAAGCGTTTGGATTCAGAACCATCCGATGATGACAACTTGGTTACCGAAATGTACCTCAGGGAACTATAATAACATAATCAATACATTTTTTCCAGATATTTGTGTTGTGTTATTTACCGAACTTGTGGTTGGGAAGTGCTCATTGAACCAATGTATTTTAAGTCAATGAAGGTTTATATTTAATTGGTTAAGTAGTATTTATTTAAGTAAAATCCTTACAAACTCACAGAGTTTCCTCATTAAGGCTATGCTGTATCTACGACTTATTAAATAGATTCCCGTCTAAACTTAAACGGGGTTTCTCTATTAAAATAATTTTGTTTACCTGGTAGTGTTTACTTAAGGTTTATTTTAAAGTATGATATAGATTTCTTTTCTTTAAAAAATTGCTAGTATTCATACTAACAAAACCAATTAACCATGTTATTGATTTTAGTTTTACATATGCGTAGTTAGGCCTACTAGTTTAGAAAAAGAACCAGCACTTACGAATTCCTTAGGATAACTCCTTTTGATCCCACAATCGACATTGATAAATGAGTTTAAGAGCCATAAAATAATAAATAGGCCATGTATTGACAATGATCTAAAGGAAACTGTTTATAACAAGCTGGTTATTTATTGTGAAATACTTCTTTCTATAAGGAATGAAATATTCTTTGTACCGCTCGATTGTTTAGGTTAGGAATTCCGTTAAGAAAGTGTTTAAAGGAAGCCAAGTATCCCCGGAAGGCGGAAGGGTGCGAGACGGAGATATCGGACCGCATAAAGAAACTCTTTCAGCCCAGTGCGCTTCAAACAAGCGGAAAATGAATTTTCATCTCGAGTTAATTTACGAGTATTTCTGTCTCGGGTCTCGAATCAATCACGCGAGGCGTCCTGCGTGGCGCGGCTAGATAACGGAGCTTCTGGGCGTAATATACCGCGTACCGCGCGCCTGGTCAAAACGTCTTCGAGATAACGCCGTCGACTGGAACACAACTTTAACAGGTCTTTACAAAACTTAAGCTGTTTATTTAACTTTATTTATGGTGCCGTTTCTTTGTCGTATATTTCAGATGTATTTAAGTGTCTTGAATTAAAGAGGGTAATAAATGCGTGTTGATATTGCGTTACTCTGGTGGAGAAGTCAACCAGGCCTAATGGCTTTGTGAATAGTAAAATATTAAATAAACTAGTATGTCCCCGTGAAAAATTACAAGCAGATTAATTAGATTCATATCACAAATATATCATTTATATAAAATCATACTATTTAAAAACAACAAACTTTATCTTGGCCTAAATAAGTATGCTGGAGGAATTTTTAACTGGTAAATGTGTACAATTATAAGGATTATAATACTGTAGGAGTATGTCTTAAAATTTGGTATTACTGTATATTATATAATTTTATGTATGTATTATTAACCCTGTTGGACCTTTCTATACACATAATGTGTTATGTTTTCTTTTTAATAAATGTTAGGATTAATAATAATCTCAAATCTAAGATAGTAAATAATGTTAAATGTCCAAATCAAATTATTTCGTACATTTTAGACCATTAGTTATAATAAAGGTTTAAAAAATAATTAATTCTCAGGTCTTCACTTGAACAAAACTGTACCTAAAAGTTAGAAATATAAATAATTGTTCCAAAGTTTGAAATCAGGTGTTAATGGAAATATTATAGCAAACAGCTGATTACTGTTATTATTATAGTCAATAAACATATTTAATATCGCTCACATTTTTGTTAAATATTTAGTATACTTTTTATTGCATTTATGTTCAATAGATGCTGCTGTTTTTAAAAAAGGATATAAAACCTGCTTTTGTTCGAATGTAATAAAATTTCAAAGTAATCGGTAAAGAACTTTTGGAGATTTGAGATTTTGAAGAAACGAACATTTACATTTTTATTTATGTAGATATAGGCGATAGTTTAGCTAGTTAACATTTTGAGATACGACTTTTTTGATGTGTAAAAAAAGTTTTTCAGGGTAAAAATCAACTAAGGTTGTTTGGACTAAAAGTTTTAAAAAAATCAGTTACAGGGTTTTGTAAAAGATAACTTATAATGAGTGTTTATATCTTAAAATTATCTGTAAAATATAGGTATGCACTTTTTACTCCAAGTTTTTAATTTTAATAATCAGTTGAGTTTGTTTAATATTTAATCTACTAGTGAATATTAGCTATGATAACCACTCAGCTTTCATTTCTGTTTTTTTTTTTTTTTTTTTTTTTTTTTTTAATTAAATTTAATCAAACATTTACATTTAATATTTTATTGGCTTCGTTGTTAAAATATTTCCTATTATAATTTGAACACAGGATAGTGGTGTTAATGTATTTCACCATTAATTTGAGCTAGCTTTTCTCATCGTAACTGCGACGTGTTTTGTAACAGTAATCTCATCTTCAATTATGTATTACTAGCTTAGAGGTCGTCGTATGAACAAAGATAAAACGCCAAAGTTACATAACACAATACATAACATTAAACCCAAATCAAATAAAAACGTTGCACACCTTACTGTAGCTAAATGAAATAACGCTCGTCGGACTGAAATAAAAGCTGGTCATTTATTATTTTGCCTGGATTGCTTTTGAATTCTTTATACAATTCTAATTATTCTTTTATTGAATTCATTAATTTAGACTTTTTTTAGAAAAGTGGTTCTAAATTTGAGTCGAAATCTGTGTAAGAATGGTTATGGTCTACTAAATCCTGGGTAATATGTGACTTTATACTACTGTGAAAATGTTCTATAAATGCTCTGCATGTCTGTCGGACGTGGAAATGGTAACAGTCATTGCAACATAGTTTAAACATATCTCACTTTCTATCAGTTGGTATTGCTTGCTTAAATAGTAATATTTTGTGGAAATTGGTACAACTCAATAACCAAGAATATAATATCTTATCTAAACGACTATTTTTTTGTATTATACCCTAAAACAGTCGGTTTGTTGGAAATTGTGACCGAATTGAATCAGCTGTTTCAAAATTATCACAGGAACAATCTGAGCAATTCAAGTGTATTAGTTGGAAAAATATTGATAATTTTATATTTTGATGAAACATTTCCGAAACAATGTTGGAATATTAGGATGAGACAAACTTATCATTTTTATTTTCTCACCTGGTGCGCGATCCTTACCAGCTTTCTTCGGTTTTTATCAACTATTTTGACTACCATTCAACTATTTAGCCGTTCGCCTGGACTATACAGAGTGATGCAAAAGTTCCGCAACCCTTTCGTAATTTTAAACCTGTTACACGTATTGACTCCAAACTTTCAGGAGTTCATATTGGGCAAATTCTGCATATTTTAGCGGTTTGAATGAATCTTACCCTTATTCAGCTAGGAGGGGTGGGGGTGCAAGTCAAAATTTTTAAATAGTAACCAGTATTGTGAGATAACCTCATTTTAAAGCCCTTGTTGAAACGAAAAAAATATGTAAAGTAAAAACTCCGATACCCCAATCTCAATTTTTTAATACACACACATGATTTAATTTGTATCATATTATGATTTTTAATTGAACTTATTAATTTAATTAATAATATTTAATAAATATGTATTTTAATAAATACAAATATTTACTATATTTTATTATTTTTGTATTTTTATAATTTTTTATGATTTACATGATAACTAGTATTATGATTTAGGTATTTATTGAGTAGGCCCCATTTTCATAAATAGGCCTATGACAAAAATTCTTGGGAGTTAATTTTTCTAAATCATAATAAATGTAGACTAAAAAATTGTGCAATTTGCCTGTATCTTAAAATCAATACACATTTAATTGTATGTTAAATTCAATACTTAGAAAAATGGAAAAATCTTAAATTCTTGCCACCGCCATTTTGGATTGGGGTATTGGAGGGGATGTACTTTAAACCAATTTTCTCATCTTAACGAGGGCTTTAAAATGAGGTGTCACACAATAAGGATTACTATTTAAAATGTTTGGCGTTCGACCCCCCCCCCCCCCCTCTTAACCAAATAATAGTAAAATTCATTCATACCCAAAAGGTGAAGTTCATTGTCCAATATAACTTCCTGAAAGTTTGGAGTTAATACGTGTATCAGGTTTAAAATTACGAAGGTGTTGCGGAACACTCTGTACAGTATATGTAATTGTGTTTAACTAATAGTTTATTTAAATGTATAGTGGAGAAAGGCAGCGTACGGAGCAGTTGTAGGCAGATAGATGTTGCGCGAGAAGTTGGTATGAATTTGCGTGTATAGTTGTGTCTCCAATATTTTATAATTGAATTTATCAAAATGTTTTGATATTATTAGACTATTGTTCTTTTCGGTTTTATAGTAAATCTTATATTATGATTAATCTTATTAACGTTGATGGAGGTTTTAACGTTTCAGTTTGACTGTGAAAACAATGAAAGTACTTATTATAACCTACATTCAATCAGCCGGAACTGATCATTCACAAACTTATACTAACTGCACGTGTCCTGCGATATAGCTATCCTAACAAAAAACTATAAACATAAGAGTTCAACCAAGGTTAATTAAAGGTGTTTAAAAATCATTGGAAATCCTTTGTTATGTTTTTTAGTACTATTTTAAATGTTCTGAATTTTAACAGCCTAGGCTAAGCTTGTGTGTTCAAGAAATCAACTATCAAGAAATTTATTTTGTTTAGAGTTCTATGCCTTGAAAGGGAAAATGGAACCCTTATAAGATCGATCGTTTTCTGCCTTACACAGAAAAATTTTCCAAAGAATTGTTAAAGTTATGCAAGCTACCTCTCGTGTATTCCAGTAATCAAAACTGAAAGAAATGATACTAAAAATTTGGTGCGACACAGTTATTGCTGAATACAAAGAAAAGAAATTCCGTAACACCAATCACAATGTGAAAGTTTCATATAATAGTAAGCGTATATTCCAACCAAAGGTTACATAAATATTGGACATGAATGTTTGGGATAGGCTACAGCCACCTTCATCCAGTAAGCAATGGCTGGTTCATTATACGTATACATCTTTGTACTACATAAAACATTCCTGTCATTAACTCTAAAACTCCATTCTAATGCGCATCAATAGTCAGGATCAATAGTCATTACCGAGAAATTATAAGAGTATACAATGTTTTCATTTTGCTTAGCCGCTGGGGTTGGCAAGCGTAGAGAGCAGAGGGCAGAGCCCTCTAGTATTACTAAAATAAAACTTGTCAATATTTATATATAGCTTTGGTAGTTCAAGAGTTAACCGTCTTGTGACTTAGTTGACAACCTGAGTACAAAGAAACATACGCCGATTAATAAGTAAAACTCCTTCGCTTTCTCTTACTTCAACACTTTCAACCCTATACTTTGTAATTAGATTGAAAACTTAACGGATAATTGTTAAACAACTAAAATGACACCTTTAACGAGTTGATATTAGCGTCGAGTTCACGAGAGCATGGTGGAAACAAAACAAAAATTAAACGCGCTAATTTTAGTGTCCCGTTAAAATTAATGAAAATAAGGCGAAAGAGGGTTACGGAAAGGGGATGGGGTACGGGATGAAATTAAATACAGCAGAGACCCCGGAAAGTTTAGCGAAGCGCGAGAGAGAGAGAGACGGGGTTCGCGTCAAATTTAAAATTAATCTTATTAAAGGGAAGACACAAGGAGTAAGAAATGTAGGAAGACGCTTTAGAAGAGGGTTTATTTCTACTAGGCGAAAAATATCTTAAGTACGTTCTGCTGTATGTAGCCTATGTCAAAAAGTAAAGGATAACTATATCAGATAGGCCTGCAATTTAAATTAGTAAATAAAATTATGTGAAACCTGTGTTCTGACCATGCATTAAATGTCGTTCTAATAGGTATGGCCAAGTTTTTGGGAGAAAATATTGAAATTTAAAAATAACTTCCGAAAAAAATGGCAAAAAAAATGCTAATTTTAGTTTAACAATACAATAGTTGTCAATTAAATTTGTACGAAGCTCAGCTAATTGAAGATGTTCAGTGTTGTTACAATAATCAATAATTTACCCTAACAACTCTACTGGCAAGTAGGCTATTTTTCAGTGGCATCTCCACTGACGATTGATTTCATACTTTTAAATATAGTTCATCTGTACTTTTACTTTCTCCCCTCTATACGAAGTATATGGAGAAAGTATTGTTTTCTTCCAAATTTTCGAATTTGAATTTTTAGTGGAATTATCTGTGTTGGTGCTCCATGAACCCAAAAATATTTTTAGTGGAATTATTTGTTTTGGTGCTTCCTGAACCCAAAAATGTGTTTTTTTTTATGATGTCTGTCCTAGTGTCTGTTAGGATGTGTACAGAGCTGGAGAACATACCAACGGTCCGATTTTGATGAAATTTGGTATGTAGGTGTAGTTCTGGAATATCTCCAGGCATATTTTCCATTTTTTAATTTTTGAGGCGTTTTACCACCAAAAAATGGCCCAAAAACGAGAAAAATTCAACTTTCTCAAAAACTGCTCTAACGATTTTGATAAAATTTGGCTTATTTGTAGCCCTTAATGTACCCTACCATATGTAAAAAACCGCAACTTTCTAAAAATTATCGTTTAGGTAATAATAATAATAACTGATTTTTGCGGGTTTTTGGCAAAAAGGGGGTTTTTTCAAAATTTGTCGAAATTTTTGTGTGTTACATGCATCTAATATTTTCCATGGTAACATTTTCCTACTTTTGCAATTCTAAATAACTACCTCCTATGCTACTCTTGGGAAGGTATAAAGTTTCAACTGTGAGAAAGTATGTGGCAGTTATCTGGTACCGTTTATTACTTTACTCTTTCGATTAACATTTTTTGAGAGTTTTCTGTACATTTAATTAATCTACAACAGGTTTTTTTTTGTGATTAAAGTATAATATTAATAGTACAAAAATCAGAATTTAAATAATTGATTGTATTTTAAGTGTTTGAAATTGTCGTTTATTTAACTTATTCATTTGGCGAATTTTGTTAAAATAGTTTTTTATGATTATGAGTCATTGCATCTTTGTCAATGAAAATGTTCCAAGTTCGACCATTTGTGCGCAGAATCTACTACGTGAAACATGTAATGCCAGTAGTGACATAACTATACAAATTAGAATAAAAAAATAGACGATTTCTCATTGTAGGATTTAAAAAAAGTATAAGCATTAAGCCTTAGGATTCCCTTCATTTTCGTACATTTTCTGTAGGTTTTGTTTTGATTACGAGCGTTGATTTTTAGATTATTTTAGGGCTTTCATTAAAAAAACTTACAAACATTGTCTATTTATAATATAGAAAGTATAATTTTACTTCAACCAATAATATTTAATGTTTCCATACGTTTAATGTTATTATAATAAAGGTGTAGAATTAATTATAACATCAAAGCTAAGATTGTAAACACAGTTAAATGTCCATTCATTGTAAATACTTTCAATAAACATAACATGTTGGTTCATCAGTCTAGGCCTAACCTAAAATTATTGTGTGTATGTTTAGTTTACCTGGCTTAAGGGTCTGCTCCAGAAAACGAGAAATCCACCGGAACGCAAGCGCCTCTCACTATATCCCTATCTAAACAGTGCAATTTCTTGCGCTAACATTGCCTCATTTCAAACCATTTTATAAGTCTATCTTTTGTAATTGAGTGTTGAAAAAAAAACTGAATATTCTTTATAAAATTTCGGATCCTTCTTGCAAATTATTTTTCGATATTAATTTCTTATTGTGTTAGGAAAAAAATTCAAACTTTGTTACTTACAAAATGTCAAAATCAAAAGCATTTAAAAAAATGTAAATTGCAAGACGGATGCGTATTGTGACTGTGCTTAAAATGAGACTTTGCAAACAATTTTATGATAAAAATTAAACGAAATAAATGGTTTGAAATTTAACATTGTTCTTATGGGATAAAAATCCAAGATGGCTGCCACTACAGCAGACCCTTAACGGCAACATATATTATACAATAAGTATGTTGCCGTTAAGGCAGGTAAATTAAATAATTTTAGGTTAGGCCTAGACTGATGAACCAACATTTTATGCTTAGCCTATAGAATGTATTTCAGAGCTTGACGATAATATCTGAACTACGCTGGACGGAACTGATAGTCTCTTTATTTAAACTGATGAACCAAACACACGTTTCTTGAATGTATTTACATTCATTCCCATAGCAACCAATTTGAATGTTGCTTTCAACATGTTCAAGCAACGCTTTTTCGCTACTCGTATTTTATATTTGTCATTGCCATAGCAACCAATTATTAACACTTTTTTTCATTACGCATTACATTTTCTATTTTTTAACTCCTAACGCAACCCGCGTTAAGGAACTTCGTTCCAACAATACGGGTGTTCTTTTCGATAACTGTTGAATGCTGTGTATTTTAAACAATGAAAATTATGAACCCAAACGTAAGCGTCGCGAGGGAAAACTCCCATGATGTTTTGAGATTTATATTCTTACAATATCAGTAAAGAATCTGAACGAATCAGTTAAATATTATTGTAACAAACATTTAAGTCCGAAAACCCCCAATAAATAGTAAATAAAACAATTATAATATTTGCCCAAGGAACCACGATGAGAAGTCAGATTGTGACGTTTAGCTTTGACAGGCTTTATCAGGGTGCAATTGTTGTTGATCCGTGCCTAATCAGGCAACAAAGCCGAGGCCTACCTGAACTAAACGTGAACAGCTGACGATTCAATCCCTTATTTTTTGTGTTTGTCTAAAAGTGTTGTCATAGCAATCAATCAGTTTTCAAAATCGCCGATTCATTTTTGGTTTACTTTTTTGTAATGAATAAATCTAAACGTACTATTGTTAATAAAATGTCTCTCCGGCCACGTATAATTTGACAATAACGGATATATTGATTAAGTTATTTTATTCTTGATGAAGTTGTAGACTTCAAATATTTTATTTTTAGGGGTAGAGGCGACTAAGAAATCTAATGAGATCTAATACTGGTCTTGTATAAAAACGACAGGAGATGAAGTTCGGAAAGAGATTAATGTATTATACAAAAATTTCTATAAAAATATTGAGAATGCAGAACAGTAGTTGGATGTTCTATTTTATAGCCCAATCGGTATAGGTTAAAACTACCAGTAATTGCAATATGGCTGATTTTTTTTATAAGTACCTTAAAGTATGTACATTAACATAAAAAAAGTTTACCAGTCTATCGATTTCCCAAAGTCGAAAAAAAATCGATTATCATTTTTTTTTTCGATTATCCTTAATATTTCGAGCTATGATGAAGATAGAGAAAAATAAAAAATACCACCGTGTAGGGGACGTATTTTTCAATAAAAAAGGACATATGTATTTATTTCCTCCGAGCAATGGTTTGTCTGGAAAAAATCTGGAAATTGGTTGACCGTGCAGGCCAACCCTAGAACTTCCCGCTTAGTTTGAATTTTAAACGCTTAAAATGAGTTTTTTTGTTAAAATACCAAAAAACGAAAATTTGTGAATTTTTAAACAACGATAACTTTTGAATGCGTCGTTCGATTTTCATTTAAAAAAAGCATTCTACGCAGTTTTTAAAGCACAAAAAGAAAATGTACTGGTTTATATTGATTGGTTGAGAAATCTGGAAGATATGTTAAAAAAATACCAAAAAATACAAAAAAACGAAAATTTGTGAATTTTTAAACAACGATAACTTTTGAATGCGTCGTTCGATTTTCATTTTTTAAAAAGCATTCTACGCAGTTTTAAAAGCACAAAAAGAAAATGTACAGGTTTATATTGATTGGTTGAGAAATCTGGAAGATACGTTAAAAAAATACCAAAAAACGAAATTTTTTGAATTTTTAAACAACGATAACTTTTGAATGCGTCGTCCGATTTTCATTTTCAAAAAAGTAGTCGACGCAGTTTTTTAAGCACAAAAAATGTATATATGGTTTTATTATGATTTTTTCGCACGCTTTAAAGTTATTTTTAAAAAACATAAAAATTCCCAAAAAAAATTAGGTTATTTTTTTAAATTTCTTCGGATTGGCTCGATGGATTAACTCTCAAATCTAATCAGATCTAAGTTTTGATATACCCTTTCGAATGACATGTCGTAGAATTCAATCGGTTGATTCGTTTTTGAGAAACTGTACGACAAAAATTTATTTACACACATACATCCACACACACACACACACACACCCCCCCACACACACACACACACAAACGGTCGGACACCTCGGCGGGAATAGTCAGAATGGCTTCCTGGGACCTCGAAACGTGGAGATTTAATGAAAACTCGACTTTCGAAAATCGGACCGAAATCAATAACTTCCCTTTATTGGTAGCGGGAAGTTAAAAATTCGATAATGCAGGTATGTATTTTGCAGCAGGGGAAATCACTAAAAGGGGACATCTTATTCATAGGTCTATATGAAGCGTTGGGTCATTCTAAATTGGCCGAATTTTAATATATCGAATTGAAACTTGACATAGGAGTTAAAATATATTTTAAACATTTATGCTGAGTCTCAGCTTGTTATCTTGAAAATGACCCGATCAAGAGCCAATTGACTCATTAATGGGTTTCTCGATTTTAGGAGTACAGGACCCAAGAACTAATTTTAATCGGCTCCAGTTTAGAAAATTTTCAAAATATCAACCTGAAAGTTTTTTTACAAGTTAAATATAAAACATATTCAAACAAGTTCAAGGAGTATAAACCTTTTTCATTATTTACTTTTAAAAGCACAAGTAAATTAAAAAAGTATAATTTTAGACCTTTTTAGATTTTTCATCAAAACGCTTGAGTTGATCAGCTGCAGATTAGTTATTTTTGAAAATATAGTTTTTAAAATAAGTATAGCAAAAAGAATTGTATTTTTAACTTCTGTACCAATTTTTAAATCGATATGTTCAAAAATTTCGAAAATGGAGTCGTTGAATCCAAAAGTGTTATAGTTAAAACGAGATAGGTAAAACAGAAGACTATTTTCAAGCGCCTCGTTTTTAAAAATAACAAAAAATCGTAGAAAAAAATCGTTCATACTTACTAAGAATATTTATACTGGTGTACTCAACTTGTAAAACAAATTTGGTGTTGATATTCCAAAAATTGACGAAACTGGAATAGATTGAAATTAGTTCGTGGGTCCGGTACTCCTAAAATCGATAATCGAAATCGACTCCTAGATCGGGTAATTTTTAAGATAACAAGCTGAGACTCAGCATAAATGTTTAAAATATATATTTTAACTCCTACGTCAAGTTTCAATTCGATATATTAAAATTTGGCTAATTTAGAATGAGCCAACGCTTCATATATGAATAAGATGTCCCCTTTTAGTGATTTCCCCTGCTGCAAAATACATACCTGCATTTTCGAATTTTTTCCAGACAAACCATTGCTCGTACGAAATAAATACATGTGACCTTTTTGTTGAAAAATACCTCCCCTACACGGTGGTATTTTTTTATTTTTCTCTATCTTCATCTCAGCTCGAAATATTAAGGATAATCGAAAAAAAAATGATAATCGATTTTTTTCGACTTTGGGAAATGATAGACTGGTAAACTTTTTTTTATGTTAATCTACATACTTGAATGTACTTAAAAAAAAATCAGCCGTATTGTAAATTACTGGAACTTTTGGTCTAAAATTACCTCTACTGACTTGCCTATTTATGTTATTAGTAAATAGCTCTAGCTCAGATCTACTGCAAAATTGTACTATCAAAACACAGACGTATAAAATACACTGAATATTTTTGTTTTAATCAAAAGTTTGCTGACAAATATTGATATAACTTAGAAACTGCGAAACCAATTTTAATGAAACATAATCTAAAATTTACTCCCGCATAAGGAGCCTTAAACATTTGTTTGATTAAAATTGTATGTAGAGAACACACTTTGCTAGTATTGCTGTATGCCTTGCGAAAGCCAAATATTTGCCTTCGAGTCAACATTCCGATAAAATCTCACAAATCATCCCTGATGAA
>JAGFPH010001106.1:192674-234156 GCA_018207615.1 Philaenus spumarius | reverse complement strand
CTGAAATGGACATTGTGCTTCCTCATTTCGTAAGTTGTGTTAAAATATTTTACTTGGTAATATATCTGAAATGGTAATTGTGCTTCCTCATTGTGTAATTACTTGGTAATACCTCTAAAATGGACATTGTGCTTCCTCATTTCATAAATTGAGTTTTTATTCAATATTTTCTATAGTTTTGAAGTGTAAATCAGAATATCACCATAGAAGTTTACACTTCTACCGAGTGGTCTTAAGCACATCTGGATTTTTTTATAGGAGAAGTCAAATGTGGATATACAATTAGTAATATAAAAATATTGTGGTACTAAGACAGGCCTACACTATAACAATCAGTAACATGCTAACACAAATAAATAATTTATAAAACGCACAAGTATCAATTTAAAATTTCCAGCAGAAAAACATTTAGGCCTATTGCTAGTTAGTTTTATATAGGTACTATTTTTGAAATTTAATAATTGTTTTAAAAAACCCCATCATTGTTATAAAATGCATTCCGTAGTAAAAACAATTCCACTTCATTCTTAAAAATGTTTAGTGTATAAGAGCACATTTATCACGCAATTTTACTTGCTAGTTCAAATTATTTAGGCCTACGTGGTTTTTTATACATTTTATTTAAGTAATGTGTTATACCTACTTCTTAGTTAGGCGGATTCATAAATAGACATGAAAATAAAAAGACAGGCGTCAAAGGTGTTTGCAAGGTAATTAGTTTTATTGAATATAAATGTTCAGTCGATGATTGATCATCGATGCCTCTCGGCTTAAAACGAAAAAGAAATTGTTTTAAAATATATTCTCCAATGCGGAATTTACAATATGGCATCTAACCGTCGACAATTTGTTTTGAGCAAAATCAATCTCAGGTTACGTAAATAAAGGGTACAGTGGGAAGATTTCTGAAATGACGATTAGGGTTACTTTAGGTGTTGTAATGTCAAACATCGTTACCTAGACAGAGGGAGAGGGTCGCGGTACAGTCACATACAAAACCTAGTTGTCATCATTAAATTGTACAGTATATATTCTCTTTGATATGTTTAACCAAACCACAGTAGAAACTAATTGACATTGCCTGTTTGAGTTTATTTAATATGAAATAATGAGGACTTCCTTCAACACATGCACTACCTGTATTCAATTTATTGCTCTAAAACTGTCAATGTTTCAAATCAATGTTCAATGTTTCTCAAATCACTGCAACATTTTAAGAAAAAAATTAAAAATTTGTATTCGATATGGTACTTTTTATTACATCAATAGAAGCTGTAGGCCTACAATTAGTAGAATTACTACCTATAATCGTTTTAAAATATATTCCATTTGGAGTAACTGTCATTTAAAAATTGAGCGTTTTCATTTCCAGGTTTTGGCTTGCAGGCCTTTTTTCAAAACGCTGTAGCTCCAAAACAAAATTTTCAAAATACTTGGATGTGGCACGTCCTTAAAGATACAAATCCATGTTTTAATTTACTTTAAAGTCCAGGGCGGTATCGCATATAGGTTCCGAGATATATGTCATACAATACTGGTGTTTTTAACATTTTTGTAGGTGGTCATCAATAGAAGGAATAAAGTGAGTAGAATTACTGCCTATAATGGTATTCAAATATATTAATTAAATTAGTAGTAATAATTATTTAAAAATCAAGAATAAAAACCTACAGAGTGGTTCAAAAGATTAAACGAGGGACGTAAGCATATCCAAGACAATGCAAGTT
The DNA here is from genome assembly GCA_018207615.1 of Philaenus spumarius. Lineage (NCBI taxonomy): Eukaryota > Metazoa > Arthropoda > Insecta > Hemiptera > Aphrophoridae > Philaenus > Philaenus spumarius. Next base: position 232,429 of record JAGFPH010001106.1, on the reverse strand, counting down.
CTGGACGTTCAAGAATCGAAAGAAATGTGAAAACAATCAGCCAGATTATTAAAAAAATCGCCGTCTCATTGTTATAAAACTGAATGATAACTGAATCTGTGAAAAATTACAAACACAACGCTTAGAAAATTTAGCGGAAGGATCTTAATATAGCACAAGTTTGTGCAAAGATGGTACCAAGGGTTCTCATACCAGAGCATACAAATGTGCAAGGAATGTTGTGTTGACATTTTGTAGAAACTTGTCATTCAAAAAGTAATCACTTGTAACGAAACCTGGATCACCTAGTACAGATCAAAAGACAGTCAATGTATTGGGAAACAGTCGTTACCATATTTGTAAAAAAATCGCCAAAGAAAGTAAAAATTCAAAGCCGTCCTCATTGCGGTTTTTTAGATGTGGAAAAATAAGCTCCACATGTAGCAAAAGTTTTGATAAATTTGAAAGAGTCAGGAAAAAGCAGCCTCAACTGTGAAAGAAATTATTTTATTCTTCACCAGGAAGAATGTGTATTGCCTGCCTATGCTCACACATCACTTTTCTGTGATGCGGTTTTTGACCGAAAAGAAAATTACTTCACTTGTAAATCCTTCATTTTCCCAAAAGTATCCTTCATATTCCTTCATATTCTTTTATCTTTTCCCAAAAGTTAAATCAATGCTTATAGGTTCACGTTTTGAGTCACTTGATGTTCTAAAAAGGAAAACGGCAGTAGTGTTGAAACAGCTGCCAAAAATAGATTTTCTCCATGCCTTTGAACAGAGACAAGACTGCAGCTATGTATTAGTGCATAATTTAATGAGGACTATGTTGAAGGAGACAAGAATTAAAATTGTAATACTTATAAAGTTCAGTTATTTAACAGACATAACTCGTACATTGATTAATTTATTAATGCATTGTCTTGTATTTTACTGCACTTAATACTATTTTATTTCTGAAGTGGAAAACACTAAACTATATTGATTTATATTAGGCCTACTAAACAACATTATTTCACGTAATTATTAAAGTTAACTTTGCTACCTTAATATATTCTTTATGTAGGCTATGTTTTATTAAAACGAAAGATTGATAATCTATTTACAACAACATATGTTTGAATTATTGTATTGTCATTTTTTATTTGTGTTTGCCTCACTGGACTGGAAATGATATTTATAAATACCTTATTTTACGTTTACTGCTAGCAGTCCTTTGTAACGGGACTGCGAGCAGTAAACGTAAAATAAGGTATTTATAAATTGTCATTTAGTAATGAATTAATACCTGTTTAAGATAACTAAAATAATAAATATGTTTCCTTCATTTTACGGTTTTGGAAAATTTCAAAAATGCTGTTTTTGTTGAATTCCGTTTTATTAACGAGACTTAGGTTAGTCCTGTAGTTACATTTGAACTGGTGTGAGGTGGTATTAATATGTCACTCAGAGCTGGGTTTAGGGTTTAATGTATTTATTTATCAATTGACAAATTAAATCATTTATTTTGATACGTCACTCTACTACATTGCCCAAATGTAACCTGGAGCCCACGCTCATATTTAGCTTACATATGAGTCTAGTTAAGTACTTACCCAAAAGCTCAAATTTGCGAGTTTCACTTTTCATCTCACCAAAAAGAACGTGCACCAAAGACGCTTCACTTTTTTTAAACCCTCTTAAAACTTTACAAATCTACCTTAGTAATCCCTGTAAACGCCGCGGGACGCCCAGGACCTTAAGCCCAGCCGACACCGCCTCCGAAAACCTTTAGCTAATAATTTATATCGAAATATTTCCAAACAGCTGTGACTTAAGACACACTGAATGAAATCACAAGTTAACACAGAGTTTTTTTGCTTGCATTCTTAGCGAATAAGACACGGTATTTAAGAAAAGGATACACCTTTTAGGGAGCTGAATAGAATACTCGGTCTTCAGAATGGAAGTCGGGACTCGGGGCTTTTATGTTTTGCAGGATTCTATCCATTTATTAATACTGCGAGGAGGAGGGTTTCGTAACAATTTGTTAGGATATGATTTTTTCCCCTTGTGTGTTTTGTACGGTTGGAGTGGCTTTGACAATCAAACGACAAGGATTTATAGGTTATCTATTGTTGCAACACTTGAAGCTCTGTTACGGACACCTTTATGTTTGCTCCTGTGGGTAAAGGTCCTTAACATGTGTACTTTGCCAATTGGAGCTCAATTAAATAAGGATTTATTCATTTATAAATAACTTGTGTTATTGTTTATAGAGGTGAATGCGGTTACAGTCAGTTATATAATGGCAACTACATGATACGTCTTGTTTCACTGTACTATCTGGAGTCTGATGCGGGAATATTATTATTGAAATTTACAAATTACAATTTGCCAAATTATTAGTGGTAGTATTTTATGGTGCATGCTAGCACTCGAGTTTTTAATATTAATTATTTTTTCAAGTCAAATTTTATAAATTATTAGTCTAACTGTTGATTTCTAAATAAACCATTTTGTTTCAGAATTGAGGCTACAGGTTATAAACAAATTATTGTTGAGATGATGTTCCAACATACTTAATGTTATTATTGATACATGATGTTCCCGGATCTCTAGTCCCCTTTCGTGGATTTGTTCCTATGATCAAAATAAACACATATTTCACAGTATAAACATGGGTCTACGGTGCTTACCTTTTCGTTTGTCTGTCTGTGTTTTTTACAAAATAATTGATATCTATAGAGAACGGTTTGACCGATTGAGTTCAAACTTGACATGAAGTTATATTATACCTAACAATAGTATATTTTAAATAAAATAAGCTATTATATCCAATCATGCATTTAAAAATTTCAAACCTAAATTATCCAAAAACTGTACATTTTAACAAAAAATTTCACGAAACATTTTTTGTAACGACACTTTATTAAAATTGCAATCACTGGGTTGCACTAATTTAAACTATAAACATTATTATGTAACACAGCTAAACTCGATTAACGCAACATATTTCCAACTTTTACTAAAACGATGTAAATTAGGCCTAGATCTATAAATCATTATTAACTTGTTAAAGAAATATTCCAGTGTAGACTAATATTGTGTTTTACATTATTAATGTATTATTACTGGTCATGATGGAACTAAAGCTTTTGAAATTTGCAAATAATATTTAGTTTATTGACTTGAATTTTGTTAATTTTTCAGAATTTCCTGAAACAGAATTTTACAAGTTACAACAAGGTCGTAGCTCGAAAAATATTGGGGGATGTAATTTGTAGATTAAAAACTGTGTACTTACTACCTCGTTTTAACTGATTTAATGAACAGTCTAATTAAGTATAAGTCGAATTATGTTTTAATAATACATTGATTAATTACAAATAGAACATAAGATAAATAAAAACAAATCTAAACTTCCAGATGCATATAGTCCATAACGTCCTTTGCATCGAAGTGCAGCTGTCGATGAATTGATATTAATACAACCCAGTTAATCTGTCTTGGTCGTAGATATTTTTTCAGATTTTTTCATTTATGAAATAATATTTTCAGTGTAGGCTACACGTAATCAAAACTGGCAATATTTTAAACGTTTTATGGATATTGGAAATTTAGTGAGTTACAACGCTATTAGCCAACTGTTGTTTGTAGTCGTTTTTTCCAACAGGGTCCTGGGTTGTCTGGTAAAATATTTAGCTAAAGAAATATTTACCCATTTAAAATGTGGTACAATAGGCCATAAAAACTTAGTTCTTGAGTAAAATGTTGTAGTACCACATATATTCTTTCTTGAAAACAGAAATGGAAAAATGTGTAACTGGTATAACGTGCGAAAAAAATATCATTAAATGTTTGCTCCTTTGAAAATTATCATATTTTTCCTTTTTTTTCGAGTATAGATTATCACTATGATTTAAATTTCGATCATTATTTGCGAAAAAAATGAATAATTGTTTCTACAATAAACAGGTCGTCATCAATAATCAAATTATAGTTAAAACAATATTATGCTTATCTATCATAAAAGCAATGTAAGTACCTCGATTACGTAGAACTGATTCAACTACATTGTCTACTGAGGCAATTCAGTGACAACTTTCCTCATTCCCAGCAATCAGCTGAGCGTGAATATAAGTGGCACGTGTGATAACGATACATGACATATTCATATTAGACGTGATAATTATTTAGTTATCTTTCTATGTCATAGCTCCGCATTCTGCAGGTCACGCACCCTGGGCGAGCATCTGGTAGGCCTACTACAATTAGTTAAACAGTTCTTACAGTAATATAATACATGCATGCGGGTATGTTGCAAATGAACCTAACTAGTTGAATACAAAATTATTTTAGGATATGAAAAATCCTTAATTTCTTAAAATGAGTAACTCTAGTATCCCGGATACCTTAAATCCTTTCTGTTGACTAAAAGTTGGGGATGAAACTTTAGTGCAGCTTAAAGTACGACCAAAATAATATTACTAAAATGAAAAATCTTATCCGCAAGTCTTTAATTTTCTCAACGTATCTTACGGTGCATCTACATCAGGGCTCTATAACAAGGGCTATACCATTTTGATCAGTCGCGTTAACTCGCTGTTGTAACTTGATGGAAAGGCTTCAGTAAAATAAAATTTAGATATTCTTAATCTACATAAAGTACGGATTCTAACAGTATAAAAAACTTGTTTATTTTAACAGGTATTTCGAATTTTAATAATAAAAAAAATTTCAGAATTATCACAGACTGACATGGAAAAGTTACTAAGCGAGGAAATTTTTTATTTTTGGGTTATAAACAAACTTCCAGCGGGAAAGTTGTAGCCAATGAATTGATCTAAACTATCCAATTCACCGATTTGTGATAAAATGATTACATCATTATGAAATTGTTTTTTAAATGAGTGCGAGGAGGTGCGGCGCCGCCACTCCCGAAATACAGTTGTTTAATACGTGAATAACGTTTATGTACATATTGTTATTTTAAGGTAATATAGTAAATCACTTGTCCCCAGGTAATTATGCCAGCTGGAAAAAAGTAAGCATTTTATTTTAACATAAACTAATTATAATTTATAATTAAAATTTGATATTATTGAAGTGGACACAAAAAGTTAAGTTGGAGGTTAACGTTTAAAAAATAATATCATTATTATAAGGTAATTCTTTTAATTAAATATGAAACTCGTTTTTTTTTACGTAATTAAGATTTTCTTTTTCCATCATTGATCTCTAATTTTATTTCTTTATTATTACGTACATTCAAATAATTTTTTTAAGATATCCAAACTGTGTGAAAATGTTATTTTGATTACTAACATTAATCAGAATTTGCTTTGTATTAATAAATGTAAGAGTATGTAACTACATTTTGTAAGAATTTATATTTTTAAATACGAAACCTCTTCGTTTCTTGAAAAAAACCCAAATCTAGATATATAATTTCGTAAGCCGAATTTTGAGAGAAAGATTGTGGGAGCTTGAAAGGTCGTACAAAGCTGAGAAATGGATCAAAATAAAGGTATTAACACGAAGGAGCTGGAGAAAATATGGGGTTTTCTTAATTTACAACATTTATAGGGTTTTGAGGAACTAAAAAGTTACCAAAAATGTCCATAAGAAATACATTGGAATGAAAAACAGCTGAGTATAAATTGTAAACAAACAAATATTTTAAAGAAATACATTGCAATGAAAAACAGCTGAGTATGATTTGTAAATAAACAAATATTTCAAGGTTATGTGTATAGGTTTTTAATTTGTATTTAAAAAATAAAATTACTATACAAAATATTAAAGTTTGTTTCAATATTATAGGGGCATTTGCCCCTACAAGCCACTAGTACATATATATATATTTTAAAGATAAACAAACTTCAAAACAGATAAAGAAGTATTTAATTTTTTTTTTTTTAATAAATATGGGTTTAGAAAAAAATTAAATGTTTGTTGAAGTGAACCTGTTCTAGAAGAATTTTGTACCTCCTAGAAAAGTATGATAAACTTAATAAATTTATTTAATAAGTTAAATTAAATAAATTTATTGACTTAACCACAGAATAAATTAAATAAATTCAATGATCGGGAACACAAAAACAACAATGAGACGTAAAAAACCTAGCGAGCGCGCGGTACTAGGGTGACTCATCACTGCATCCGCCATGTTGTGTGAGTATTGACTCTGAGAATGGTTTCACTCTTGCGTTCGACTTGTTGACTTGTCCAGTCTTTTTAATTCTGTGGTCGCTGGGTAAATGCGACACGACGATGGCCGATGACGCACGATCAACTACCGACGGGTTGACCGATCAAACATGTTTTTTTTTTCAGTACGATTTGTCAACACGACAGCTCATGATTTCAGGGAAATTTACAAAGAAATATTAATCAGTCTTGTTAGAAATGAGCCTCGCCTGTGGGACCAACAGAACAAAGCGAACCAGGAAGTGAAGCCTAAACTGTGGCAGTCTATTGCGGCGCAATTAATTTTCAATGCAAGATGAATATGCTTTACAAAATTTTGTATTGTTAAATTTTAACTTACTATTTGCTACTACAAATCGCTACCTGAATTTTGTCTGGATGGTTTCGAAAAGCAAAGGGTAAGTTTCAAAAAATCTCCCCTGCACTGCATGTAACTGGGGCACCCATACCTTTTTCTACGTCTCGTAACAAGGAGAACATTTTTCTCCAGATGAAGAAAATCATCGTCAAAGACACTCATGACACTTCGCAACACAACTGCAACTGCTTCCCGAACGGGTGTTAAAGGGGGCCAGTGTAGGCACTTACATCGAACGCCATCGTTTGAATTTGAGAATAGATACGATTGTATGGCATTTGTTGGCGTCCTTATTTTGTGACCATAGGACTTAGGAAGGACGGCGCTGGAAGCGAATCGATGTCAGCTAGTACTGTGGCATATCGTAACATTGTCACCTTCTGAACTATTGCCATACTGATTACATCGAAGCAATGCCTCCGAATTGTAAGTAGGCCTACCATACAACCCCTTACAAAAATTACTTGGGCACCACTGTTTTTTTATGGTCTAGACACAACATATTCTAAGTTAATTAAACCAATAAAAGTAACTGCATTTCATGAAATATTGTTCTTCAAATATCACAGTTATTATAATAAATTTCATTATTTTGTAGATTAATCAAATATATGTTTTAAATGTCCAGCCTATAAGTTACATATATTTTGTATTACTTTACAAAAATAATACAAAGACTTTAAATAAATGCCTAAAAATACGAATATATTCTAAAATTTAAATATACAGTACTGCTTCACAAAATATATATAGGCCTATTATTAAAAGCTAATCAAACATTACATTTATATATAAAATATATTTCAAAATGTTAATAACAATAATAAACAGCAAGATAAGTAATTTTTAAATAATTTTTATGGCATAGATATTATATGAAAATAAAAAAACAGAACACAGTTACTCATAAAAAACGTTTAATACTTCAAACGCGTATCGATGACCAGGTCATCATCATCAGTGATGGTTACAAACTTTTAACTGAGTTATAAGTGTTCTGTTTTTTATTTATATAGTGTTATTTCTCATAAGTCCAGTTCAAGTTTAAATTTTGCATAGATATTCTACAAATAAATTGTAACCGCTATTAGAATTCAATGGCCTAATAAATAAAATTAACCATTCAATTCAATTAACCAAAAAAGAAATAAAAGTAACTAAATTGGTTTGTTGGTTATTGGCCACTAACCATAATAAAATTATTTTAAAAAGCACGCCGTACAGAAAAGGGAAGAAATACCTGCTCTGTACTAATGACTTAATCATATTGACTATCCAAATTCATCATTTAAAAATATTAAACTTTGTATTGTTGAAAAATGTAACAAAAATAAACCCAATAAATGCTTGGAAAACTTGTACACAATATCAACTAGAACCATTACATAATTGTATTCTATAATACAACTCTCTGTCCCCCTTTTGTTACTGCGGATCGAGACAAACATATTTCACAATATTAACGTGGGTCTACGGTGCTTACTTTTTCGTCCGTCTGTCTGTTTGTGTTTTTTACAAAGTAATTGATATCTAGAAAACGGTTTGACCAATTGAGCCAAACTTTACATGAAGTTATACCTAACAATGATCTACTTTAATAAAAATTAACGATTATATCCAATCATGCGTTTTAGAATGGCGACTGTTTGAAACATTCAAATCTAGATTATCCAAAAACCGTACAATTGTAAAACCGTAAAATTGTCAAGACACCTTTTTTTTGTAACCTTTTTAATTCCATCGGATGGTGTTACTACCAAAACAATCTGATGAAGGATAATAATTAAGTTATGTGTAATAATTGGTTTGTTCAACCCGGACCCTATACTAACACAGTAATCAATCACAACGATAATATTGGGATTACGTATGCTGTAATTATGTTTAACCTAACTGTTATTTTTTATCTGATTGTTTTGATAGGTACACCATCCTATTGGGAATTAAAAATTCTACAAAAAGGGTGTGATGACATTTTGTGTTTTGTGTACAGTTTTGGATTAATTTTGGTTTGAAAATTTTAACCCTTTGTCGCCTGACGGGACTTTTAAGTACCACCCAATTTAACAGCCTTTATAAAAGGTAACAGTGGCTTTATCTACAAGTTGAGCCGTGGAGGTACTTTAGAGTACCATTGCAGGTCTGTAAAACATCAGGTCTACACCTAGTCTCAACAAATGCCACCAGAAAGCAGGACTTGCTGGGCTAGTGCTTGCTTTCAATTGACAATTTATATGGTGTGATTTCCCCAATTTTTTAAAACATGTTCTAGTCTTTCATTTGTCAGTATTTTGTATTAAAAATTTAGCATATTGCTTTAAATTAATTACTTAACTTAATAAGAACTGATCTAAGTTATTATTATAAACCTCTCACACATACAAATTAGACAGATTAAAACTTAAGAGCAACCAAGCAAACTTCCAATAACCGCTCCTAGATGGTGCTGACAAACTATCTTTTACTTTACACGGAATATTTATACCGATAGTAAAGTAACTGAAGTTTTGTTAATTTGTCATTTTTATTTCATGAAGCCGTAGTCTAGTGGTAACGAAGCGTCTTTCTGATCCCAAGATGCCGAGTTCGAATCTAGGCTAGGGAGACCAGATATCTAATCATATCTGTGGTTTGAGGGTAGGAGGGCGGAAGTAAAGCAAACGGTGGTTGGCTCGCTTCCAAGCTGACGGGATATGACTAGATATCTGGTCTCCGGGTGGGCTTGTTTTGCGTAATTTTACTAAGGTATTTATATATATATATATACATACGAGTATATATATATAATAACTAAAAAAAACCAGTAAAAAAAATTAAAAAATATGTTTTACCTTAGTTAATCACAAAAATAAAGCAATATATAGTTTTTTCAAATTTTATCACTTCTTGGTCCTCAAAGGGTTAAACAGTTGCTATTTTGAAACGCATGATTCGACATAATCTTTATTTTACAAGTAGATCATTGTTAGGTATAACTACATGGCAAGTTTGAACTAAATCGGTCAAACCGTTCTCTAAATATCAATTATTTTGTAAACAACACATACAGACAGACAGGCGAAAAAGTAAGCACCGTAGACCCATGTTTTTGTGAAATATATTTGTCTCGATCCCAGGAACAAATCCACAAAAGGGATCAGAGAGTTCAGGGGTAGGCCTACCCTGTATTATTAATTAGTTCCTATACATAATTCAATATTAATGTAAAATAATATTGTATTTTTAGATACTAATATTAGTTTAGTAATTGTATTTCAGTTATATGGTAAATGTAACCTAGGTAGAATAAAGGTAGGCAGTTGCTAATAATCGTATATTTAAGCCACGCCCCTTTTACTTTTGTATAAATACAGTAAATACTGTTAGTTTAGTTACTGTAGGTATAGTTTCAGTACCTCATGTATCACTGAGTTTGAGTACAGTTAGTTAAGAATTTCTGTGTTTAAGTATTATTCTATCAAGTATATCTTCTCACAAGTTAGCGCAATATTTATTTATCATTTTGACTAAGTTTTATTAACACAACTAAATTACAGGTGATACAACGTAGACCTTTAGTCGGATTGGAACCCAGGACCTTTAGCTATTTATACTGTACTATGATCCTGACCACTATGCCATCTGACCACATCAGATATTGGTCGATGTTATCACACTTGATTTACTGCATTTTAGTGAATTAACAGACTAAGATACCTCGTTCCAATTGACAGTGAAACTATGCTAATTTTATTTGCAGCCTACTTATGATAATCTGTAGGAAAATCTGATCTAACAATTTGTATATTTTTGGGAAACTAAATGTTTTCGAACCAGTACCAAATTAGCTCAAAGTTGTTGTAGGCCTAAACCTTTTAATTATTGTCTACAGCATTTTTATGCACAGTTTTTGATACGAGCACCTTTATGCAAAGGGTGGCCAAAGTGAAGAAGTCACAGACCAAACATTCATTATTCCTTTATAGACACAATATCGTGCCCGTTAAAAATTTTAGCAAATCTTTAAAATGACAGAATTCTTTGACTGAAACGTGTTTGCGACGTCCTTAGCACAAAAAGTGGAAAAAAGGTTTATCGTAAAAAAGGCTTAGTATTAATTGTAGGTAGCCTATTGATTTCATTAAATGTTACTGTAGGCTTAATTAAGCAGGACTAAGGGGATTACTTCTGAGGTGGTGTAGCTATTTGAGATAAGGGACAGTGCTCTAAAATTGTCGGAATGGTCAATAAAAGAGGGATTCTAAGCACGGAGTTCTACAGGGATCCATGATGGCCCCGATACTGTTTTTTTGTATATATTAATTATTTATGTGAAGCTAAATTTAATGGCAAATTCACGGGCCTTCGCTGTTGATACCGCTCTACATTGCGAGTATAAGTTTACAAAAATCATAATTATATGCAAGAAGGTCCAACCAGGATAAGGTTCCGGTTTAATAAAATTGACTTGTATTCTTGTATTGAGTGAAAATACAAATATATATAAGTATGGTGTTTGGGCTACGTAGAGAACGCAATTATGATGAAAATATAATTTACCATTGTTTTAATTGTGGAAACTATAATAACCGCAATTGCTTGTCTTTGGATAAAGTAAATAAAATATGCTATCTAGGTTTAATAATTAATTCAGATTTTTCATTTGAGGTAGGCCTACAACTTAAGTGAGAAATGTTTAGTGAGCTAAGAAATTTTTATTTAGCCTATATAGTAATATTTATTTACCAAAAGTTTTGTTTTGTGTTTAGTGAGTTATTTGCTTTGATGTTGGGGCAGTACCGATCTCTCCACGCTCAAACCTATTATATAATAACCTAAACACATATTGTAAGAGTAATTCGAGAAAATCTCGATTCAAAGACGTTTGGCCTCTTTTTTCCAGATTAAAAATCCTACCACTAACACGCAAGTATATTTTAAAATTTTCAATCTTTTCAGAACTAAAAATTATTATATTCAGAACAATAGTTGCAATACGTAATCTCTTAGAAACAGTAATCTGATGATAGTTTTAAAACCAAATATTACTTTTTACCAGCCCTTTTTTTCTTTCAACGCCTCTACAATTTAGTTTCATTGCACGTTAGAGAGGATTCATTGGCAAAGTTTTTAAGTGATGTAAAAGCATTGCTTTTTTCTGTTGAAGATATGAAATCAATCATCCAAATTGTTGAGAGCCGGTTGAGTCATGACTTCGCTAATAATTTTTGGTTCTAAACGCTTGGTTCTGATAATTCTGTAAGTAAAAAAGATTGTTTTCCCTTTACCTACTGTATATAGCCTACTGTTGTTTGTTTTTCAGAGTATCGTATTATTCTGCAGAATTATTATGTATATTGTTGAAATATTGGTTTTTATAAGACTACTAGTAAGCCCCCGTGAAAAATCACAGGCAGATTAATTAGATACACATCAGAAATACATCATTTAAAAAAATACTATTTAAAAACAACGGACTTTATCTAGTCCTACCTAACTATGCTGACAGGGATTTCGAACTCGGTAAATGTGTACAAGTAATAAAATTATAAGGATTATAAAACTGTAGTCCTATTTGTTATATACTGTAATTTAAATACGTTATTATATATTTAAAGAAATACAAAAATGTTATATTTTAACTGCTTTTTATTTCATTTTGATTGATCAAAAATGATTTAGAAATTATTATAGTGTACGAATGTTTCCGAAGTTAATAAACGAATAGGTACCTCTTCTTTAAATTTGTATAAACGAATATAGTGATGATAAAAAGTTGTATGTATAAACAGTTTATAACATCAAAGCAAATCTTACAACGTATTGTATATACCATACATTAGTTCTATAACTCATATTTTTCAAAAAACCATCTTCGCAAGAAATTGTAATGATTGAAGTTGTAAAAATAACCTCAAAGTATAATCTATGCTGTTTTTTTTTTTAAGTATTATATTTATATATGAGTAGTATATTATATTATGATGATGGGTGAAATCAGCTGTTAAAGCCTATTATGTTACTCACGTACGTACGGACGTACTCTCGCTTTTATTAAAGTTGATGATTACCTTGCAGGTATTAATTAACGTTTTATTGATTTTTGTAATTTTATAATTTTAAAGTTTTCAATTTTGTTTTTGAGCTGGTTGAACCGGCGACACCAAACTATTGGTAAATAAGAAGTTTGAAGTCTCAAACAGGCAATGTCTAGGAGGGGTAGAAATATTGTCATTATTTTCTAAACCAAGAAAGAATTGTTTTAATTTTTTATAATATTTTGTTTTAATAATATTTTTGTTAATATTTGCACATGTATATTTGGTAGTGAGTAAATCTTCTTTTTTTTCTAAATCTTCTAAATATTATCAAAATCTTTCGTCTAAACGTTTTGTTTGATAAGTTAGTCCTTAGCGCAAGTGGTGAATAGAAACTTTGAAATTTACCTGCTCTTATACCCAGATGACATGTTTCTGACTTAGAGTGTTTTGTGGTCAAGTAGACGAGACACAACATACTTTAATTTTAAATTATTTATAAACATACTGAATGAGATATTTTAATAATATTTGTTAATCGCCATTCCGAATATTGATTTATATTAATAAGTATATGCACTCACTTATTATCAATAAGAGTATTGAGTTCGTGTGTTTAAAGTTAAGTGCGTGTAAATGTTTTGTGTTTATATGTAACTATGTGTTAAGTGTTTGTGATTGACGAAGGGAAACCTGAACTACTGGAAAATGGCTGAATTACCGAAACGGCCGTCGTTTAAACGACGATAGTACAAGAATATTGCAGACGGTAAGTTCATATACTTATTAATTAATTTTAAATCCCATTTTATGTTTTCATTTTGCATAGGCTTTATAAAAATACCTCAAATAAACAAAATCGATGCGAGAAAAACAGACTTAAAAAGGACTAAATATTTTTTTCACCAAAATGAAACACACATTTTTAAGAATGGTGATTATACAATGTGATACAACAATTTTCCTCCGCAAATTATCTAATCCTAGTTATAGGCCCAATCCGCGTAACATCAACAATCGATTCAACTAACCTCAAACTCCGCTTCGCATAAATTCTTTGTTATCCAAGTCAGCGTTTATTGTCATGTTTCTGGATGTTTAAACCATTGTTTTGTCTTGTCACCGTTAAATCAAGCCATATTTCTAACCGAATAGTCGCATCTCGCGTTGCACGTTACATAACCTACAATCGCTTTGTGCTTGCCCTACCAGACTGAGATAATTTTCAATTCACAAATTATTCCCGAAGTCATTGTGGAGAAAATGTAATTTTTCAGCACTTTTTTTGTCTCTCCCCGTTTTATACAAGCATGTTCATACGCGGGAGTTAATTTGCGGTTGATATATGGAGTGCGACTATCGCGCGAGGGAGGGAAACCGACTGACTCGATGAAATAAGCTGAAAACAATGGCGTTTTGACCCGGTTGTGATAGAGCGATACAATGGAGACTTCACGGCTCAGAAAGCTCGTTTCCTACCCCTCCTCATACCACACCTAGGTTTTTTTACCTTACACGAATTAATCGTATGAGTTATATTTCTATTGATAACATCGGGATAGAATAGCAAACGTATAGCGAACAAGAATTGGGCGTGACTATCTTTAATGCGGAATTCGAGTGCTAATTTATTCGCGTCAATTAAAGCAATAAATGCAAGCAGGTTTAGTGAAGTGTAAGCCTAAGAGGCTTTACTCACTTATCATGCCTTCGTTTACTCATCAAACTATAATAGTTTAACTTCAATTACATTTGTTTAAAATTTCTAAGCAAATTGATCTATTTAGATCATACATTTAAATGCACTTTTCATACAAATGTTTGCAATACATTAATCCAAAAACTGATGAACCAATTATAGGGTAGCTGGCTTTCATCATAGGTAAAATTTAATGAAAATTTTAGGTTTAAGATGAAAACTGTGTCATGGTATAGGTCTAGTCAGCTCTCAAATTTGGTTTGGGGTAGGCCTACTAATACTTAGGCCTAGGAAGATGTTTTGGGAATATTAGTTAGGCCTATTTTATGCGTTCCTTCCCCACATGAAAGAGGGACGCATCTAGTACCACCTCTTTTGCCAATATCGGTCAAATCATTCAAAATATGCAGGTAGGTACAAACGCACCTATTGCTGACTTAAACAAGTGATTCTTGAAGTCAGTCATAAGACGCGTTGCAGTCTAAAAATGGGAAATGTTAAATTAGGTGTAATTTAAAGGGAAATAATGGTTATTGACCATGGGCGCCCATACCCATGGGCAGAGGGGGCCGTGCCCCCCCCCCTTAGATCCTAGGGAATTGAAAATATGTATATTATTAATTTTAGTCAGATATTTCTCTTAAGAGATTAGCACTAACTATGTTTTAAATGTTATGTGCCGTTTGATTTTACATATATTTATTTTATTTTTTTACAAGAGTTCAAGCATGAGCTGCTGGATCACTACTTGGTGCGGCCTCTACGGTGTAAAGGTACAGACTCAATGCTGTGTGGGTTAATACACCCACACAAACCTGAACAGCCAAATTGGCTTCCTAAATTTTAAAAGTTTTCTGGGAAAGGTCAAAAATTTCCTTGGATCCCTTTTGCCGAAAGAGGGGAGGGTACTCCCTAATCCCCTAACCCGGTCTAGCCCCCCACCAAATATTTTATATGGGCGCCCATGATATTGACGGCATTTTATGGAAGATGAGGCATCTTTTTAAAGGAAAAATCTCAATAAGCCTTTGTGTGCTTGAAAATTTAAGCTTAAGTCGCTCGTTCAAACAAAAAATTGAAGTTTGACACTAGAAATATAAAACCTAGGCCTGTATGTGTATAAACCAATGGTTACCATTTAATTAGCATGAGTAACAACTTTATAAATGTTTGAAACCTCATTAATCGCAGGTGCTTAATTTTGTTTAAGCAAGGCGAGTAGTGAAGTTCTCTTTGAATGTTTATTTATATCTTGGGATATAACTGAATGGTGATTTTTTTATGTAGACGTGTTTTTGTAATTTCTAACAACTCTGCAATAATGATCATCATACACTGTTACAGGTTATGAGATGAAACAGAATCGATGTCCCTCAGCAGTCAAGATCATTAGACCATGTTTTAGAAAATATAAGATGCATAAGACGATGTATCAGCAACGTTCCTCACATCAACCTAAGATGACTTTGACTTTGCCAATAATCCCTCTGCAGTTATGATCATCATATACTGTTACAGTCTAAGCTATGAGATTGTATCGGAGCGATGTTCTTGGACTATAACTTAATGTGATTGTTGACTTTGCCGATAATCCCTCTGCAGTTATGATCATCGTATCCTGTGTTACAGTTTAAGCTATGAGATTGTATTGGAGCGATTTTCTTTTACTTCAACTTAAGATGATTGTTGATTTCAACGATGAAGAAAATTGGAGTGTTTTTTACAATTTAAATCTCTCTGCAGTTATGATCATATTCCGTTACAATCTGTGAGATTTTATAGGAGCGAGTTCCTGAGCGACAACTTAATATGAAGGTTGACTTTTCAAGAGGGGGATGGGAGGAGTGTTTTTTTGTAATTTTTAATCCCAGGAAATATGTGATCTCAGCTAAGGCTCCTGATTAAAAAAGTATCAAAAAAGATCAAGAAAAATAATTGTAAATAATTAAACAGAGATACATACAATTTTTTTCGACGTTAGGCTACCAATTAAAAATAAACGGTATCAGGAAACTGACACATACTTTCTCCCGCATTATAGAAACTTAATAAAAAAATACTATTATCAATTTATTGTGATTTTTTTTATTTTTAACAGTCATTTTCCCATAAAAATCCATAAAATAAAGGAAAAATCAACTTTTCTCAAAAACGGCTCGAACGATTTTGATTAAAATTTTACAGTTTATAGTACTTTAGGTCCCTAATAAACTATAAAATTTTAATCAAAATCGTTAGAGCCGTTTTTGAGAAAAGTTAATTTTTCCGTTATTTTATGGGTTTTTATGGGAAAATTACCCTTAAAAATAAAAAATTCACAAAAATGAAAAAAACACCTGGAGATACCGTGGATTAGTACCTCCATACCAAATTTCATCAAAATCGGACGACTGGTTTAGGCTCTAGGTCTGATAACATCCACACAGACACACAGACACACAGACACACAGACACACATACAGACACACACACAGACATCACTCCGAAAACCACTTTTTTAGGTTCAGGGGGACCCAAAACGGATATTTCCACCAAAAACTCAAACTCGAAAATTTTGACGAATACAATACTTTCTCCATATACTATGGTATAGGGGGAGAAAGTAAAAAACAAGTCATTACATTTTTGTATGAAAGTTTTACATCGTAAATAAATTTCATACTTTCGACAAAGCTTTAAATAATTTAGGCGCCAGATATAAGAGACATTTCTATAATGTAGTTAGTTTTAGTTTAGTTCGGCTGCTGGGCGGTGCTGGATAAAGTACAATATCGCCATCTATGTGCATTTTGTATTGCAATCTATTAAGCTTTCCTTTTACTCATAAAGTTCACACGCGTATATCTTTGCAAGAATAAAATATTCAACATACCAAATTTAATGCAAGGAGCTTTACAATTTAGATCTGTTTAGTATCCGCCTAATTAATAATCTTTGAGCTTGACGAGTTAGAAGGAATTATTTAAGAATAGTAACAAATAGGCCTACACTAACTCTCACACACACAGGCCTACGTTTCATATTCTATCGCGTTTCAGTGACAAAGTCGGCTTCCTCGGTGATACATGAGCTATAACTAAGAAATTATAATTATTTCACTAGCCTGTAAGTTATAGCCTAATTGGTTATTGTAGTTCATGTATCACTGAGGATGGTGACTTTGTCTTTGAAACGCTTTTGAATGTTGAACAATACGAGTGGGGATTAGTTTATTTGTTATTATTCTTAAACAAATCCCAATAATTACTTGCTTTGAGTTTTAACTACATGCTTAAGGGTACCACCCCCTATACTTAAACCATATATTTTTTGGAACTAACAAGTGGATAATGTATAGCTTTTAAAATTTACTATTACAAACAGATTTCAAGTAAAAAATATTCCATAAGAAAAGATTTGTACTTAATTTATGACATGTGGTTTCTTTTAAATAACTAACTGTAGCCTACTGTCACTACAAGATATTATCGGTTATTTATCTACGGTTTCAGTTACACTGACGTCTAATAAGTAGACATATTACCTGACATCGTTTCCAAACGTGAATTCATTTTTTAAATTAAAAATAATACATTTCCACTTTACAAAAAAGCTGACAAACCGTGTTAGAATCGCTAACTCTGAATCAATACGGCAAATAGCCTGTAGATAGACCTAAATGTAAGCCTAACAACGCAGTATTTGTCAGTCCTATATCCTGTGGAAGCGTAGCCTATTGCAAAAAGACCGAGGAAGAATGGTAACACCGATAGTGACATCAGCTCTTACGTTCACTTCACTGCCCCTCACCCTCCAACCTAACCCCCGCACCCTCTGGTCGATAACTAAACATATCTGACACAACGTTTTCGATTCTAATGTTTATAAATCGATAGCGAAACGTTAAATAGGCCGATACGTTCACATTTACGATGCTCGCTGTACATTATGCAGTATTGGCGATATTCAAATTACAAAACTTTGAATTATGACATTTCATTCACGTTGCTGATAACATCAGATTTGTCCCGTAATAGCTTAAATATCGTTCGCATTATGACGTAAATACGAAATATGTATTTTGTGTTTAGCCTAAATCCTGCTATGTTTTAAATATGTATAGTCACTTGTATGACTCGTTCCTTAGATAATAGCCTACGTGACAATCACTTTTCACCCTTTCTTTTCAACCTTCTATCTCCAACCCTTTCGTTGTTTAGCTCGAAACTATCTCATATCATCCTACATCAATCTTGAAAATCGAATTTAATCTGACCACTCGCTTAAGGCAAAGCCTTTATAAGAAAAAAATTAACTTAAGGCAAGTGTTTTAAAGCAAATCCTAGTAAGCAAAGCAAAAACTTCGCAGCATCTGCTTTAAAAAAAGGTTATGCTAGTAAATACTACGATTAAAAAATCTGCTAGCTCATGCGTAGATTTGCTTGCTAGTCTATTATCTTTTGTCATATGTTGAATTTTGTGATCTTGAGACTAAAACATAAAACTTGTTGATTGTGTTTCGGCAGGGTTATCAATAAAACTAGTTCCTTTTTGTGAAACTTGTGTAGCCTACTTATTTGTATTCATTGGATGACAAACAAATCCATAATGTTATTATTAGCTTTAATGATTTGAAGCACACGGATATCCTTAATTTGTATTAATCAGTGCAAACGCAGACTATAAGAAACATAATATGTTTATGATCATAAACTATTGTAGGTTGGAACTTTCAAAACCATTATTCCTTTCTTTACGAATATTATCTTTTGTATATTTACAAAGTACTTAGTTATTTTTTATTAAAAGTGGAAATAGGCAGCTTTATGGTTGGTGTGATGGAAGGAGGGAACGGTTAAGAAGTGCAGGAAATTTTGTAGTGCCTTTTAAGACTTATTTTATAAAGACTTTTTGTTTAATCTCTTGTATGGCCAAAATTGTTTAAAATGTACTGCCTGGCCACATCATATGTAGAAATTTACTTTCATATTTTTTGCGAAAATTGATAAATTGGCTCTTTGAGCAGGAGGATGTTGAACATTTGTTAAATGTACATACTGTAGTTAATAGTTATTATATAGTAGCCTATAGCGATCTTTATGTAGGCCTATTACTAGCTGGCCCGATCCGGCTTTGCACGGATAGACAAATCATAGCTAGATGTATATTAACCACAAAAAAATATCAATAAATATATTACACTATGTATTTCTTATGTGGATTTTTAGTAACTTTGACCCCCTCCCCAAACCCTCTAAAATTTCCAATTTTTTGAAAACAAAATTTTTTTCTTACGAGCACCTAGGGCCCTAGAGGAAGCTACATACCAAATTTCATTCCAATCCGTTCGGTGGTTTTTTTTAGTAACTTTTACCTCCTCAAACCCCCCTAAAATTTCTATTTTTTTTAAACCTTTCTTATCGAGCAACTAGAGCCCTAGAGGAAGCTACATACCAAATTTCATTCCAATCCGTCCTGTGGTTTTTGAAATTTCGTGATGAGTGAATCAGTGGGTTATTTGGATTTTATATATATAGATTGCTCGTACAATGGTCTAAAAAATATGTGTAAATTTTTTTGTAATTTTGCCTTTTTTACTTTTTTTCTCTTGTTTAGTAAGAACATGTGAATGTATATTGTTAATATTTGGGTAGAATGATCGCCGATATTTTTTGGGGGGAAATAATTTTTTAAAAAACTCTTTGAAAATTATAATTTTTGATTTAGGAGCTATATATCTTTTGGTTCATTTTTGTCTTACTGCTGTCATATTTTTGTTTCGCAAACTGTACGAGTGGGGAGTGGGGAGCGGCTCTCCTAAACTCCTTTAGGGGAGCCGGGTGTTTTTTTTTGTTTTTTTCCAGAGTAATGTTGGGTTTTTTTCTTTAAACTATATTATATGTTTTTATTAAAGTAAATGTGTTTTTACTTTGAGTTTAGATAGGAAAATGTTATTGTAATAAGCTATGTATATTAGTTTTATATATAGGTGTTTAAGTGCGATGTGTTTATATTTAAGAATAATTATGATACAATCAAGGTTCACTTTATGTCTGTTGTTGGCTTTAGTTTTTTCTCTCTATGATTTCTAATGTATAAAATAGCTGTAGTAGATGTGTTAATATTGTGTATCTGTAATGCTTCTAGAGGGATTTATAAATAAATAAAAATAAAATAAAAAAATAAAAATATGGAAAGGACGCAATGCATAGGCTATACAGGCAGATTGTTTTGTTCATAATGGTTGCAAATGTTGAGAATGTAGGCCTAGGCCTATAGTGTATGTAATTATATACGGTGAACGAAAACGGTATGCAGTGGTGTGCGATTTCTCTCAATACGTCCAATACGATCACTGTACTCAGGAACACTGGCATTCCAAATTCCAACAAAATGAAGCAGATACCCTGTTATTGTAGAGACACTCCTGCCACAATAAAAGATAACAGTATGGTGTGTACAGACGGCAGATGAGGTCATATTCTGAGCAACCAAAGAGTAGGCCTTTTTGTCTAAGCGAATTTTGATACTTCGTGATTTATTGCGAAAATTACTTTAATCTAAATATTCAGCTGATCTCACAACAATGGGCACTTATATTTCTTAAATTAGAAGAAAGAACATTTCTTTCAGAGTAGCTAGGCTGCCAGAAACCTTTAAATATTTTCATCAATAAACATATTTCGTGGAGTTCACAAAATTAATGAAACAAACTTCAGAAACAAATTTGAGAAACTACTAAAATGGACTAGCCTATGGTAAACGCAATTAAAACACGTCAAACGGGTTACTTGTCCCAGAAAACATGAGAATTACTTCTATTCTACGTAAATATAATAGGGCTATTTATATCAGTTAAGTCTAGAAAATGTGTGACATAAAAAGCTGTTTTGGAAAGTTAAAAAATCACAAGGGTAGGGAAAATGGATAAATTATACAAAAGTTGGACAAACGTGTAGCTCATGAGATTCCGTGAGGTCAGGGGTGGACGGTTAGGCAGTAGATCTAACACTACCTTTGTGTACTACCTTTCCTTCTTCTGTGCATTTTGCAGCCCACACGCTCTATCCAACGAACTTCTGGGCGATGGTCAGAGGTCAGAGGTGCACGATCCAGTCTCTTCGGACGTATTTAAAGGTCGGACGAGAAGGTGAATGAAAAGTAAGTACTTGTAGGTCAGTTAGGAGGATGGAAACTTAGAGAACCAAGGAAGAGTTGGTTGGATTATAATAAAAAGATCTGATGAGGTTGGGAGTGAGACGCTGGAGGCAAAAGAGCTGGCAAACGATGGGAAATATTATATGATGTAGATACTGATGGTAGGCCTATTATAGGACCTTTTCCTTTTTTTTCATCTATATTCAAGTAATTCTTTCCTTTTTATAGGGCAATACTTCTTTTGCTTCGTACCTTCCATACCGCTCTTAGAATGTTTATTTAATTATTTGTTTTTTTCCCGACAAATACAAATTTGTACAGAAATTGTCAATAGTTAGTAATATATAGAAGTCGATTAAGTAAAAACAACAGGATAGCGTAAATTTATAACCATAACACCATACAATCTAAAATGGAACAAAAATTACCAACATTTAATTAATATATATAAATAAGTAATGAGCTAGACTTGTGAGAAAGCTTAGATCAAATAAAACCTGAACACAAAATCTCACAATAAATACGTTTACTAACCTCAAACGCGTTTCAACGACAATGTCGCCATCCTCAGTGATGCACGGGCTACAGTAACCAAATTATAGGCCTAACTATAGCCCGTGCATCACTGAGGATGGCGACATTGTCGTTGAAACGCGTTTGGTGTTAGTAAACGTATTTATTGTGATATTTTGTGTTCAGGTTTTATTTTATCTAATTTAATTAGTATAATCTGAAGGTTAGGCCTACTACTATAGCCTATCGTGTTAGTGGTAGGCCTACTATAGGCTAGTTGAAGGTTGGAGGATGCGCAAGACATAGATTGTTGAGGATTCCCACTATTACGATAATCTACTAAACGGGAAACAAAATTTATTATACATATATTTAGGCCTGTACTGTACAAATGAATGATGTGTGTTTATAAATAAAAACAGGAAACAGTCAAAATTCATATATAACTTATATAAGTTACTACATCTAAATTAACTTTAAGTTTCAGAAAACATTGCCCCGAAATGCAGTTATTTAAAATTTTCAAATAAATAACTATTTTAATTATATTCTATTAACACAAATTAATATACAGGGTGGACAGTGATTAATTAATTTTTTTTTTGCGATTAACTACTTGGTGCTAATGACAACATAGAGCATATTTAATTTTGTTTACTACCATGCCTCTAGATTAGTCTAATAAATATTGGAACATATGTATTTAAAAAAATCTATTCTTCAAGTAAAACTGAAATTTCTTGACTATACATCAAGTTTTGTTACGTTTAACACAGTTTTCAAAATCTACATACAATATTCTAGGTTTAGTAATGTTAAGTAGGCTACTAAAAGTTGTTACAAAATAATAGACTAGACAAGAAACTGTGTTTTTTTTTTAAATAGCTTTTTCTTAGTGAGCTATTTACTAGAACACACGGAGTTATTTATAGCAATTTCTTAATGTTAAGATTCTATAACCCTTCAACGCACTATGACATGCAACGTACGTCAATGCATTTCTATTGTAACTGTGCTATGACGAGCTCTGTTCGTCCATTAGGGTCTTACTTACCTTGGGTTTACCGTAGTAAAATGTTGTAAAATAATTGAAAGCTGACGAACAGAATGATAACTCTAGTCTAATCCTTTCAGCTTTAAAGCGAAACAACCACTGTTTGGTTTAATTCCCTCTTACCATAAACATATGAGTGTGCTTTATGTTATTTAAATAATACGATTAAGTGTTAACAAAAAACTGTTACCCTACTAACTAAAATGGAATTTCGTCTTTCAGTGGGCGAATATGTTTTCAGGTTCAAGAAAGCCCCCAAAGAAAACACTCACACACAGCCATGAGGATAAAATCGAGATCCTTAGAATTACAACAATGAGTTTGTCGCGATGTCCTGAAATCGGACGAGGGAACTGTGGACTTACGGAATAGTTTGTTTAAGCCACCTTAACACTTTGACCTTATCGTTAACTAGAGAATAGCTAGAGTGGAGTAGTGTGCTAGTTTTAATGTTATTTAGCGAATCTATGTCGTTTCATCGTAGTATTGTTGAGCTCCTTTAAAATGAAGACACTTAAGGGTCTGCTGTAGTGGCAGCCATCTTGGATTTTTATCCCATAAGAGCAATGTTAAATTTCAAACCGTTTATTTCGTTTATTTTTTATCATAAAATTGTTTGCAAGGTCTCATTTTAAGCACAGTCACAATACGCATCCGTCTTGCAATTTACATTTTTTTTAAATGCTTTTGATTTTGACATTTTGTAAGTACAAAGTTTGAATTTTTTTCCTGACGCAATAAGAAATTAATAACGAAAAATAATTTGCAAGAAGGATCCGAAATTTTATAAAGAATATTCAGTTTTTTTTTTTCAACACTCAATTACAAAAGATAGGCTTATAAAATGGTTTGAAGTGATGCAATGTCAGCGCAAGAAATTGCACTGTTTAGATAGGGATATAGTGAGAGGCGTTTGCGTTCTGGTGGATTTCTCGTTTACTGGAGCAGACCCTTAATGTATATTTTCCTTAGCTGCTATCTGTAGCCTATGTCATGAAGTGCCTACATAAGAAAATAAACAATGTCAAGAAACAAATATTAGTATGAATAACATACAACATATTTAAAGCCATGTTTGTTGTGTCAATTTCTATAAAAAAAAAAAAAACAACCTATGATAAAGTTGGTATTTGATGTCTACTTTAAGTTAGGCTACAGACAATAAAACTAAAATTGTGTTTTAATATCTTTTACTAAAATTTTTGATTTATCTACTAGTCATAAAAAGTAACCAACATTACGCAGCCAGTTTGAATTTGATTTACGAATTGCTTTATAAGCAATTGATTCTTATTGTAGGCTTATTCAAAATACGCAAAAGTTTAAAACATATTATTTCTTGTCAAAAAGTTAACATCAAAGAAATGTAAATATATGCCAAAGACATTTACTGTACGATATACAACTTTTACATATTATTGTTTACACCAAACAAATAGAACGAACACGAAAAAACAAAGTAGGCTTAGGCTATGATTCTCATTTTAGGCCTAATTTCATTTCATTTTCGTTTTAGCAGTTGACAAACATTTCATTTGTAGGCCGTAGTCATAAATATACCCTACATACATTAAAAATAACTTACAATAATAATTTAGAGCAACACCAAATAGTTTTATAATCAGTTAAATTGGCTGGTATCAAAACATAAAACACCATATTTTATTAGATTTACTTTTGTATGGAGTATTTATCTTAGGCTACCTACATAAACCCAAGTTTTTAAAAGTTATTTTTTCCTTAGGTCTATGCTACGTAAGCTCTATGTATCGACGTGTCGGCATTGTTTCATTTCAAGGTTTCATAACTTATTGCTTTATTTTCATTTGAGATATTGTAGTTATTAGGCCTACATTGATGTTGCATTACTATTGCCTATTAATGTAATGCAATGGACAGTAAGTTTTATTTTGAAAGTTTAATGTTGGATACATTGTTATTTAATAAGGATAGGGTCTAATAATAATAGGATTAGTAAAAAAAAAAAAACAGTAATTCAGAAATCATTTAGAGCTTACAAAAATAGTAAACAATACCCGGAACTGAAACAGGAATAAACTTTTTATTCGGGCAGTTGTCTGACTTAGTCAACCTGCTTGGGAATTTCTAGCCTATGAGCATTTCCATTTAAATTTCGCGCCTTGCAGTCGAAATCTGCCAACAGGCCTGCGTACTGGAGTCGCCTACTCTTAGAACGAAAATCGCTCACATGCCTAGAAGATATAACTAATTCAATAAACTTGTAATAATTAATATTTCATTAAGACTAAGAGATAATATTTTGTTACCAAAATGTGCGTCTTAGAGAACAGTGTCATAAAAATATAAAACAATATTAGCCTAGGTAGGCTAGGTAGGCCCTATGTTTTTTTTTTAAAAAAAAGCTTGCAAAATTAGTTTAGAATAATTTTTTTTGTATAGCGAAGTTATCCGTTATTTATTTGTTATTATTATCTTTAAAGTAAATGGAACCATGCAATAAAGGACAAACATTATTCTGGCATTAAAGTCTCCATAATAGGTACAGACAAGGTCTACTTGGCTAGATACAAATTATTTTACTTTCTCACTATAGACCTACTATAGTATAGAGAAAGTAGGCCTATAGTGATCGCAAAAAAAATCGATGTTGAGATTTTTGTGGAAATATCCATTTGGGGACCCCTTAAGTCCAAAAAAGTGGTTTTTACAAAATGTCTGTCTGTAGGCTATGTATAGCCTACAAAGCTAGAGCGAAAACTATTCGATCGATTTCAAACAAATTTGCACCATACATGTCAAGTAGGCCTGTATAGATGGATGAAAAACGGATTTGAAAATTTTTTTAAAACAACCCCCTTTTTGGCAACCCCCCAAAAATCAGTTATTATTTTTTTTATAAAAAAAACTGCTTTAACGATTTTGATAAAATTTTGCTCATTTGAAGCCTTTAATGTACCCTACCACCCTATCATATGCAAAAAAACCGCATTCTCGTTTAGCTAATAATAATAATAATAACTGATTTTTGGGGGTTTTTTTGACATTAAGGGGGTGTTTTTCAAAACTTTTCAAAACATTTTTTCGTGCATCTATACAGGCCTAATTGACGTGTTTGGTGCAAATTTGTTCGAAATCGATCGAATAGTTTTCTCTCTAGATAGCCTAATAATAATAATATTGATTAGTTTATCTCCTACTTTAATAAATCACCTCTCCAACCCCTCCTACAATTATGAAGTCACAGTGAATCTGTTTAAAAATTTAAATATGTTTGTGAGAAAGTATGTGCCAGTTCCTGGTAGGCCTACCGTTTATTATATTTACTCCGACTATAAGCTTAGATTTCCTTACACATTATTGTACTTAATATTTTAAGAGTTTTTTTTTTAAGATGTAGCCTAAAAGTGTAACATTTTCAAGTAAAACAGTATAACTATGATATTTTCACAGTTAATGTTTAGGCTACATACATTAAGTTTACTCATATTTTAAATTTTAACGCTGAAACAAATAATTAATTAGCCTCCTATGTAGGAGGACTATGGATTTCAATAAACGAATAACAGCTTCTAATTGCATTCTATTGTTTAGTTTTAGAGCTAAAGCCTTAATTAAACTAACTATATCTAGCAGTGTCTAACAAACATTTATATCTTGTATAGGCCTACAATAAAAAATAAAAATAAATTGTATGGTTTGTATTACATTTAACAAATTTTTGTGTCTATGATACTTATGGCGCCAGTCTGGGTCAGTTAGGATTGTTAGCTTTTATTTTGTATAGACTACTAAACAGTATAGGCCTAATAAAAGGGATAAACGAACGATACATTTTAATTTTAATTCGTTTGTTACGTAATTTATTACGTTTATTAAATCAAAATATAAAGTTGTCTAATATTTCATATTATTAGTTTTAAAAAACATTCTGTATAGGCTACAGCCTGTTATAGTTTCCTAACAAATTTTAAGCATAAGTTAATAAATATCGAGCTTGACTTTGAAGAAGAATATATATCCTAGGTTGTTAGAATACAACTTGAATGCATGATCTCACTTCTAAATTTGTATCTACAGAAACGCTTTTCAGCGATAATGACATTGAGTAAATGAATATATTAGTTGTGTGATTCTGCGTTCAAGTTTTATTCCATGTAGGCGTAAGTTATTCTCATTTTTAATGCAATAATTATTGTTCGTCGGGACGGAAATAAAGCCTGTAATTCGACACTGCTAAACAGCCTGATTACAATTTTTAATTCCCAGCTTAATTGTCTGCGGTCATTATTTCAGTTGATAGTTTTTACATAATCTTAATGCAAATACGGGTGTTGAGTCTGAATTAATATAATTAGTTTCTGTCAGAGCGCAGCGCTATCGCAACACACGACTACGATAACATCTGTTCATTGTTCGTACGGACATCCTTCCCCCATAACATCTGGTAACATACTGAATCCGCGAATCACATCGTATCATTTCCACTCCACTGAACGGTCCGCTATTGGTTATGTATACGCTTCCGATTGGACGGGAGGCGCGGCTCGGGCGGAGCCTTCGGGACCCGTAGAAGGGGAAACGGTGTAAACTTTGTTGTCATACCGTTAAACAGCACTACAGTGTTAAGACCCTGCGTCTCAAACCCCGACGGTTCTGAAGCAGTCATTTAACATCTAATTTGATTTCAGTTTTGAATTTGACATTTTACGCTTTATCGGTTCAGTAAACACTCAGTGAAACTTTTAATACCCGTCGGAAGACAATTAGTTTCTAAAGTAAACAATAGTTTTTTAATTATTTAATTCGGTTATATTTCTCGACGTTAACTTTTAATTATTTTATAACTTTTCGAAAAATCGACCAAATTCCGTGTTACGTCGCTGTGCTTTACGGGAGTGCAATGCTCAAGTGCCTTTAAAACCAAGAGGAAGAACATGTGAGTATAGTGACCCTTATTAAATAGCCTAGTTGTAGCCCTTACCCACGCGGCCACTCAAATAATATTGCATATTGTAACTGAAGTGCTAACTTGTGTCGAGTAGGCTGGTGAAGGTAGACTCAATAGTTATTGTAACGATTGTTTGCACGGGGAGAATAGAATCGTGTAGGTCTACTTCATTGTGTATGTTTTGAGGTTATGATAATAGGTTTTAACAATAATGATAGGCTATAGGATTTGTTATCAAGTTAACTTGCTTATACTTGTATTTCTTCTTTTAAATTGTTTGCCTGTTGTACTCAAAATAAAAAATTAGGCAGTTAAAATGAACAAATTTACTGATTGAAATGTCGCCTAGAATTGTTTGTGTGACAAGCTGAAGTATTTTCTGTAGTCCTTATGGTATAAAGAATGACTTACTATTAGATCTAACTTATAAGGTATTATAAATAAACAAACATCGAGCTTCACTTGTGAGAAGATTTACTTGATAAATAAATATTGAACAAAGAATGTCACAACTATTAGGCTACCTTTATTCTCATACCTTAATTCTAATATTTTTTGTCTTACCTTTTTACAAATTGGGATAGGCTGTATTTATACAAATAATTTCAAACAAACTATTTGGAAAGACTATGACAAATGCAAACAAATTTGGACAAAATTTCCAGTGTTTACAACTTTAAAAAGAATAGTCTCATACAAAATTGAAATAAATCGAGGGTGTTTTCTTAAGTTGCTATATTTCTTTCAACATCTTATTGACATTCATATGAAATTAGACAGATACTGCATTGTTTACGTTTTTCAAAGGAACTAAGCCTAGCAGGTGGTCCGGCACAATTTTAAGAAACTATTGATCCTAATTGCATATTTAGGATAACCTTGCTCGCATAGATAGGCCTACTGATTACAATACAAAAAAATAGGCTACGTATAGTATTTCTCCTCTTTTGTATTTACCGTTTAGGGCTTATAAAACCAAAGTAATAGAAACGCATTTCAATAGAAACACAAATAGAACAAATAGAAACGCATTGTGTTCTTAATAGAAACACAAATAGGCGTAGTTAACAGAATAGACAATCGCCAATTTACACTTGCCAAATATTTGGTGACTTAGGCCTATAATTAAACGGAATTCAAAATGAGGTAGGCTACTCCATCGACAAAGCTAGGCGGTGTTTGGTTTATTTCGTATTTGTAGCTCTTCCTTGAATGTATGACATGATTATAAAACAAACGTTTAGTTTATGTGTATAGTCGTTATGAACTTTATATAAGCCTAGTATGTTCCTACAAGGGAAACTTGAATGTCATCAAAGAGGAGGATAAACATAATAATAGGATGTTCTCTTAAAATGTTTCAAACGTTTGCTTCGGTATGACTTACTCTGCAGCTGTTAAAAGTAGGAAAGTCTAATTCTTTAAAAACCATAGTAACCTTATCCTACAACCTTAGTAGGATAAGGTTATACTAAGGTTGTGTAAACTTACTCTACAAATAAACCTTGTTATACTCTACAAATAAGATAAGTAGCCTATAGGCTACTAAGCTTTCGTCTTAAGTATGCTTACCTACATGCCAGAGCGATCGCCCATTAATAGGATTTAATAAAACAGTTGTAGTGTAGTCTTTATTGTTAACTTTTCTTTACACGTAGCATAGAGGCCTATATATCAGATACAAAATATACATACCGTAGTTTCATTGTATTATACATTTTATAAACTATTAAATGTAATAAAGTGATAATTACTTCTCTTAAAGTGATCTAGTAAAGTCTCGAAATATAATTATTTGAAGTTAATAATTTTACATGTTTATGGTCTAGAGCAACCAGATAAAATATGTTGTTATTTTGAGTTACCGCCAGCAATCCTTAAATTTAAAATGAAGGAAAAACTTCAGAAGGATTGCCGGCGGTAAGCCACAATAACACATAGTTAATGCATTTTATTTCTGACTCAAAATGCGTTTATAGCCTAGGTCTACATGTGTTTAAATCCATACTAGTGGGCTCTTTTGTAGGATACAGTACAGGGCTTTCTAAATCAGAAGTATCGGAGCTCTAACATAAAGGGAAGTCTGGGGACATTTTTTTAAATGCACTCAAATTGGTGCGTTTTTACCTAACGCATTTCGCATGTTTAGAAGCAACACTTTTTTAATGTGTCAATATAAAAAATAAAGGAATAGGCCTAAAATGATAAATAAATCGGTAAGTTTAATGTTCATGACTTTATGATTGAATGAATTAATTAATTTTTCCCTATTTCCCCTTTAAAAATACAATCGGCTATACAAATATATACATATAAACACTTATATAAAATTATATAGGCCTACATAACATAATATCTAGGCCTACTTATATCCTACTATACATAGGCCTAAGTGTTTTAATTATTCAATACAGTTTAATTAAATATATAGGCCTACAATACTTTACATCAGGGCTACAGCCCTGACTTTATATGAAATGCCAACCGAATACAAAAAAAAAAAAAAAAAAAACAGGAAATTAGGCAACCCCGTTGCAGTTTTCAAAAAATTGCAATACAAATAAGAGCAAGATACCAATGAATACTTAAATGTTTAAGTATTCATTGAAGAGACTGTCCTAATCTAACCTCGTAACTTAAAAAGGGATTTTAAACTGTTTATAACTCTGTTCTACCCAGAGTAATCCTCCTCCCCATATATAAGTAGCATTGCCTTCTTCCCTTAATTTAATAAATTATATTAAGCAGTCGAAGATGTCCTCAACATTATCACTCTGTAACAACCAATATTCAAATTTTCTCAAAAATTGTTTGGTTCCATGAATTTGTTTTATATCTATTGGTCAAAAAACTTTGGTGCGTGGTACAAGTATTTTTTTTTATAAAAAGTCAGCCTAGATTTTGGTAAAATGTAGAACTTTTCCATACGTGAAGAGACCATGAAGATTTGAGCACAGCCACTTTGTGTATAAATACCATCTTTAATACCGTCCTGACCTAAACTCTACGAAGAGATAATATACGCAACTGTCTGAATAATGTCTCAGAGCTATCAGTTCTTGATCTTAAAGAGCATTGATTTGATAATGTGTTTTTGTGATACTATGACGGGCATTAGTGTGGATACAAATGCAGCATCATCTGCAAGCAGTTAAATCTCCCTTGAACTGGCCTGTACAGAGCGCAATGATATAAATTAAATTATATCAATTAATTAGTCTATTTCATCGCAACTAGGCTTTTTTCAAATTAATGGTACATTCAAATTTATAAAATAAAGAAAAAAACATGTTTAGAAATTATTCTTGAAAAACATTTTTACATTGTCCATTTCATATTGCTTGGGGCACGTTCTTTTGACTTTGTGTCGATCACCGAATGCCTTCTTTTCGACAACCAAGATTTCACATGATTAAATATTTGGTTCAAAATTCGCACACTTTTTTTACGTGCAAAGAACATCTTGTGGTGAAAGTGCAAACTGCGATTTAGCCAAACTTATGGCATCATAATATATTTGTAAAAAACAAAACAAGTGCCGTCTGACTACCCTGCAGTACGGTACCTGCAAGCAGGCCTGCGTTACCAGAATTTGACAAAAACTAGTGAAGAAATTTGAGTTGTAAAATAAACTTTCTTTCAGAAGTTATATAAGTAAATATTTTTGTTACATGAATAATAATGTACATTCAAATCTGCTTCAAAATAAACTTTATAATCGCATATAAAACAACCGGTGTCCAGAAAAGTACCGGAGCTAGCCTCCGGTGTGCTCCGGCTGAAATTAAGCCCTGCTACAGCACCACTGTTTTAACAATGCATAGGCCTAGATCTAATATTGTGCCTTGAACGATAAACAGTTGTTCTTCTATTCTACATGTTGATACAAATGATTTTTTTATAATTTAGTCTATATCGGCCTATTAGTTCTACAAATTAGACAGTTGTGTTTTATATACCGAAAGCCTAGGCTACATAGTAGAAATAAAACAATTTGAAAATTAAGCTTTGATGGCCTGTTACTATAAAATATTTAGTAAATATTAAGACAATGAAAACTTTTACCTATTTTAATAAATTTAAATTTAACTTATTTACAAGTTGTTTAACAATTTTGTTTCATTTAGGACTACTTAAATAAGGACAAATTACTCTTAATTGTGCTTCGTTTAAACAGAACTCGCAACCGACAGCAGTAGGCACTCAGTTTAGAATGTAGTGTATAGTTTGTGTTTTTTGCAAGATACCCGTTAGCGCGATCTGATTTACAAAAATAAAATCCAAATGTGATTAAGGCATTGCTGCTGCTAAATTAATGTTTAGTTCTGAAAAGTTAGGCTAAGTTAGTAAGCCTACAAATATTTACAGATTAAATGGTCCCGTTGTCATCTGCAAATGGTTATCTGAGGTTCATCAAAACAAATCAGCGAATGCGGATTACCTGTTTGAAAATTTGTAAATACACTTCATGTTTAAATTATTTGTTTATTATTTATGTAACAACTTTAATAATTGAGCAGTTCTGCGAAACAAGTCGGATATTGACAACAGTAAACGGAAATTGAAAACACGTTATTTGCCTAAAGGTGGGTTACACAGAAATGTTATATGTAACATTGTTGTTAGAAAAATGTGAATAACATTTGCGTCACTCATATTTTTATGTCTACCGTTTACTCAGGTCAATAGCGAAATGTTAGTAATATTGCTATAATAACAATGTTTTTAACAAAAATGTTAAAAACATTCATTCGGGTTTTATGAATAGGAAATAGCGAAATTATCAATGTTATTGACATGTTATAAATTATTGACACCCGTCTGATTTTCCTTTGGTTTTTTTCTGAAACTGCCCGATAATTGTTCTATTTTTTTCGACTTCCGTCCTCTTGCAATCAAACATAGCTTACATGAAATAGGGTATGCAGCCAAGCGTATTTTTTTCTGCTTATCTTTGTATTCTTTCATGTAGAATTGCTCAAACATTCATGCTTACGGTATTCTTCGATCAGCTTCATAATTTTCTCATTTGACCAATCCATTCTTAACTTGGCAAAAAATTTAGAAAGCACTAAACAACTGCACTATTTCGATCTTGTGTCTATTGAAAACTAACCCATTCGCCTATTCCCACTACTGATATAATTATCCCCTCCTTCAACTAAAATGTTATTAGCAATGTTAAAAACAAGTACAATAAGTAAAAAATGTACAAAACAAGTTAATAACATTGTGTTTCTAACATTCTTTGATCTGGACTGCTCCCAGAGCGATCGAAACATTTATGTTATTGGCAATTTTATTTACAATATGATTAACATGTACAGGAAAAATAACAATGTTAATAGCAAATGTTATTAGCAATGTTATAAGCAAAAATGTTTATAAAATTCTTAACGGATTGGTGAAAATGGATCCAAATGTTATTAGCAAACATTTTATTGGCAAATGTTAAAAGGAAATGTTTTTAACATTTGAAGCAGCAAATATTTGACAAATGTTTTTAACATGTTAAAAACTCGTGTTACTAGCAAAGTTATCTCCGGTGTAAACCCATCTTAATAGGATAACTTACTTATAACAGTAGGCTATTCTTTGTGAAATATATAGACCCTACAATATTGTTGAGTTGAAGCAGAGCTTATTAGCATGTTTCTCTTTAAAATCTGAAAACATTAGGCCTAGCTGTCTGATGTGCTAAAATGATATTCCAATAAAATGTATAATTGTCTGCAACTAAACAATACTGGTGTGGAGAACAATTCCTGTAGTTCAATGTTTAGGTCTGTATTGTAGGCTAAAGCTATTTTATGGACGACCAATGGGCCGAATGATGCGTGGGTAAAGATAGGCTGCAGTGATGGAGTATCGTAGCGGTGTCTTTTGTAACCCATCATTGTCTTATCATTCAGACTCAGACGTATAAAAAGCATCCTTAGCAGTTTACAGAAGCGTCGTATTTCATCTTGAACGCGAAACCTCTAAATTGGAACATTCTTTGCTTCTTTAGAACAATGGGCATTTTACCACTAACTTAAGAACTTATACTGTATCAAAGAGGCACCGTAAATAGTGATCCAAAAATGGTCAACCTACAATGTAAAAAATAATACCAAAATCAACAATTTATTACGTAAGAAATCAATACACACTATATTTGTGTATACATAGTCTACAGGGTTTAAATAGGTTTTTGAAACAAGCTTAGGAAAAGTAATTTCTTAAATTATTTTGCCTGTTTGGAAGAAGACTGCAGTTAACAAGTAATTCTTTTTGAAGTAGGCCTATAATCCTAATATTATTGGATTACTGCCATTTATTATTTAAAAAATAACTAGGCTAAATTTAAAACAAATTTACAATATTTGTTGTAACTAAACGATAATATTAAAATAATGCTGTAAACCTCACTTTATTATCTACGTTTTTACATTATGTTTGTAGTTATTTTGGTGGATATGCTATGTTTTGTTTTAATATTATCCATAGGCGTGCTAATATTGAAAACATAAAATGATTCGCACAAGTCTTTCTTTTTCTTAGACTTTTCTGGTTAGACCTAAATAGAGTCTTTAGCTTTTTTACCCCATTTTTCGTGGTAGCAAATCCAAAACCGGCGTTACAGTTTAAAGATCATAGGCTATAGGCTATAGGCTATAGATTTTGTGTGTGTAGGCTCCATTTAAAAATGCTGGACGGAGAAGAATGAGATTGGAACAAATATTTCTGAAGTGTTTCTATAATAGATCTTACAAATCCCTCGACCGGCTTACAGCTGAGTCTAGATTAGTAGGCCCACGGATACTAGTATCCGTGAGTAGGCCTATAGAGTTTTTTCCTCAAAGAAGTAAATCTATTGACGTATTTTAAACACAATGATAAACTAATCTCATGCTAATTTGTAGTATACTTTGATATTTGTTTTTATTTATATTGGGCATTGTTTTATTTTATGCAGGGTAGTAAATATTGTTTAATAACGCGTAGGCTAAAGTTGTATTCAGAGTGTATAAAACACATAGGATGTATTTTTAAATGGACTAGATTATGTAAAGCACATACGCTATATTTGTATACAGATTGTGTGAAAACACCTAGGCTATATTTGTATATAAATTGTGTAAAAACATTTGTAAACCACATAGTCTGTATTTGTATACAGATTGTGTAAAAGCATATATATGTACTTAGGCTATATTTGAATATTGTGTTATGCTAATTGAAAAACATGGGCCACTTATTTTATAATATTAAGTATAATTCAAATGTTAACACAGTAAATATTGAGTAAAATTAATTGGAGTTAATTAACATGTAGGCCTAGGCCTAGTAAATATTAATTCAAATTAAGTAATGTTAAAATAGTAAGTATTAAGTAGCCTACAATTAATTAATGTTAACCTAGTAATTATTGAGTAGGCTTAAAATTAAGTAGGCCTAATAATGTTAACGTAGAAGTATTAAGTAAAATTTAGTAATGTAATCATAGTAAATAATAAGTAAAATTAAGTCATGGTAACCTAGCAAATATTAAGTAGGCCTAACATTAAGTAATTTTAACATAGTAAATATTACGGAAAACACTGAACACTTAAAGTAATATAAAGTTAAATAAAACCGACCATATCATTGAGAACACAAAAACACAAAGGCCTTCTACAGTTTAGAACACAAATTCAAAACATACAAAACAATTTACAATAAATTAACAATTCATAACATCAAAACAATTATTACCAAACATTTTGAAAGCCTAGGTTTTGTTAATTTTGTATGTCAAGTTCGATTTTTATTCCCTTTTTGAGGTCCGCTGCTAATCTTTACATCTGAAAATTTAATGCCTTTCTAAGATCAGATTAGAATGTATTCCGCTCTAAATTTATGGCGAATCCGAAAATGTTAACAATGTAAATTCTAAATTCTTTTTTATAACAAAAATATCAAGATCTCAGATAAAAATGCACAGAAACTGCAAAATCCTGAGCCTTCTGAAAGATTCTTCCCACCCGTCGTAGCCTACACACAACATAGGCCACACTGCTTTGGAAAACAAACACAGAGTAAATTGTAATATAAAAAAAACGTTGGTACCAAATGTATAAAGGAAAATGACTAGATTGTTTTTAGTCCATAAGAAATCTTATTTAATTCGTCTGCAGAAGAAAACAAGTGGTCTTTATGGAGAAAATATTTGCGTAGTTAGCCTTACAGACAAATTACAAATACAGACCTAGGCTACTACTCACAAATTTTACTAACTTTATTTTGGTTTTCCACTTAATGAATTTTGTTGTAAAAGACAGGTTTTATACAAAACGATGTTTTTGAATGTTTATTATTTACAATTTACAAAATTGGAAGTTAGTAAATTTAATAATAGAATTGAGGTTTCAGAATAATTAAAGTATATTCACAGACAGTGTGGTGAGAACGAACGATTTGATTAACCAAAGCTGTCTCGCGATAAACAGGTTTAAAATGTAGGTTGTAAACAATTAACTGTCGGTATTCAATGAGCTTATCCCAATAAACAAATTACAATTTACTGGTTGATTAAATGAGGATTGCAATAAAATCTAGATGTGCTTAAAGTATTGGGACTACAACTGTGAGGTTCAAAGTCAAGAGTGACTTCATTAAATTAAATTGACGAAAACCTTGTTTACTCTTTCAACCGTTTGGCGCATGGTTTAAACTCGGAACGGATTCAGGGCTCAGTTCAAAGAGTGTCTTGATTATGTAAAGAGAATTCTAAACTTTGAGTGAATCATGATATTTTAGAAAGACAAAATATTGAATGGAATCAGAAATAATTATATTAAAAGATATGGTTTTAACGTTTTGTTTGAACGTGCATGAATCATAACTTGTTTAAGATATTAAGTTTAACGATTTGTTTAGTCGTGCGCATAAGCCATAATTAGCTATGAATATAAGTTTAATGTTCAGTTTAAACGTGCATAAATCGTAACTTGTTTAAGAGATTAAGTTTAACGATTTGTTTAAACTTGCATAATTCATTGTTTTAGAAGATTACTTGCATAAGTCATCAGTTGTTTAGGAGATTAAGTTTAATGTGTTGTTTAAACGAGTATAAGTCATAATTTGTTTAAATACTATGGCTCTACTGGAGTGGGGTATGGTTTATTGTCTTTAATAACGTTAACAATAATAAGGGAAACTACACATAGGCCCCTACACACACACTCAATATTTAGACTCAAAAAATTATTGAAGTAAAATTAAGAAAGTTATTAGCTCAAGAAACAATCACGTTCAGTAACGAAAGGAAAACTTTAGGCCCACATAAAAAGTAGTAAAAATTATTGTAATTTTTTTCATAAATGTAAAAAAGTTTCGTAATTTAGTTCTAAATAGAATTGTATAAAAATATTTATCAATTTCAAATTTCTTATTTTGAAAACACCAGTTTTTATGTTCCTAATACAAGACTGCTAACAAAACTAGGCCTGTTTTGAATAGTCATTTATTAATATATCATTTGCCCAAAAATGACATATTATTATAAGAAAGTGTAGAGGATAAATCAAAGAATTGAACTGTATACCTGTAAATTATCATTGTAAATTTCATAAAAATATTTGACTTAGCTTTACTTGAATTACAAAATGAGATGAAACAAATGAAAACTAAAGGACATACAAAAAATGACCGTAGGACACCGTGGGAAGTGTTGGTACATGGGTTGAGATCACTATGACGACGTTTTAACATCGTTTGTTTTCATTATTTCTAATATTGGAATATGATATGGAACTTAAGTTAACTTATGATACATTGCTAAGTTTGAGTTATTTAAGTAAATATTTAATTGTATGTTGTCCCTCTATAACGCGATATTTTTAGCTATCTTACGCATTATTAACCTAAATAAAACACAATGCCTCTAACATAAAATCTTTAGCAGTTAAAGCTCAAGAAAAGAAATATAAACGAGAACTAGAAATCCCGGAATCGCGGGAATTGTAAGTAACGTTTCACTGGCTAAACCTTGTGCTTACTTCCTTACTGGCACACTATTTTTAACCTAAGCTCAAAACCGCATTTGTTATTTCAACGAGCGGGGTCTACTGTTCACAGAACTACTAGTACTATTCAGCATTGTACATATAAGTTGGAATATATCATTGTCCAATCTACAATCTTCTATGGAAAAAACGCGTTCTTTTTGCAATTTTTCAATGCATTATTTGAACTTCTTATCGATTGCCGTTCTTGCAATTAATGGCAATCTATTATACATTTTACCACCAAAACATTTATAACTCTTCTGAGATTTGCTTATCCTAACATAGTTTGCATAAGTTAAACTATTATCTCTAGTTCTATAATCATGTATACTACTTATTTTACTATAAGTAAACACATTTTTTTTAACATTTAATTAATAATGAATCCGTGTTAAAAAAACATGGCACAGTAAGTAAACCCAGCTCAAGAAAATGTGACCTTTAAGATTCACGATCAGTGATGCTCTTAATACTTCTAATGACATTTGTCGCCACATAAAAACCTGTCTTGCCCTGCGGAGTTTCTTCATAAAATTACCTCACATTAAAGATAAGCATGCAAATTTGCTTAGTATCTATTTATCACTAAATCCAAGCTAGCGTCAGACTTTAACTTTGCAATCAAAAATATAACTCTAGTTAATCTCGTGCACGGACTATTTGTGTGGGTCTCCCATCAGTCTAGTTTTGAGTCAAAATGTACGAACAGAAGTCTGACAGATCGTTTCTCTACTTTGCCAAGACAAAAAAGTGATGATTTAAGTGGTAATGTTAATTATTTAAATCACAATGAATATAGTATGACAAATATTATATTTTTTACACTTGACAGTGACACAACATTTTTCAATAACGTTAAACAACCTCTTTGGTGGTTTAAGGCCGATATAAATTCTGACAATAGATCCAAAAAGGACCGTCATAGTGACTTTAATCTCTGAATTGTATGTTATGCCTTAATAACACTTTTTTAACATAGGCCTAATAATCCATGAAGATTAATAATTTCTTTCTTTAAAAAATGTGCTATTGTCTTCATACCCTAAGATTTTTTTTCAAAATCATTAACATTCAACCTTTTAGAAAAACCTCTGCAAGGCTCTGTTGCACCTAAAAATTTTTTTAATGTATTGCTTATAAGAATATTGTTAAATATATTCTCTGTGGTAAATTTTATCTCATAAGTTTTATTTCAATAAAACACGTGGTTGCCTATATTTTTATTAAATTGATTTTTAGATGGATGGTCATGTTGTGTTTTAATTTACAGCTGCTACACGTATTTAATTTAAACACGTAGTTTAATAAACACGTTAATTTAACCTACAAAATTAACAAAATGTGACTTTCAAATATGGCTTAAATTCGGTTTGTAAGCAAAATACATTTTTAATCTGGTGTTTTAAGAACTATAAGTTATTTTGTATAATTTTTTTATGTTTCCTTTAATTTTTATCGGATAGGGTTTCAAAAAAGTTCGCTATAGTTTTAACCGTATTTATTATCCAGAAAAAATAAAAACAATATCAAACAGTATTACTGGTAAGCATGGTTTCGGATGGTGGTCAATTAGGGTAGGGTTGTCACAGGGCTCCATTCTGGGGCTTACTCTTTTCATAATTATAAAATGATTTGCCGTGTATTTTTGTAGATTCTTTATGCTAATGGTACTACAGCTTTAAACAAAGAGGGTAATATTATAAAACTATCTGAGTAGGCTACAGCCCTAGAGCACTATCTGCTCTGGATGCGAGGTTCAGAGGAAACGAGTATTACATAAAAAAACAAACGTTTAAATTGAACCAACAAGTAAATTTTGTAGGTAATACAGTTAGTTCAACAT
>JAGFPH010001106.1:139021-183123 GCA_018207615.1 Philaenus spumarius | reverse complement strand
AGCCTTTGCTTCCACCTCATCATCATCATCAGTCTTTAGGTCACCATCCCTTAGGACCAACTACCCCTTGGCCATCGCAGCATGACGATCTACCCCACAAAGGTAATAACACCATTATATTTTTTAGTCAAGTTTCACACCAATAGATAGAAAGATATTTAAACAGTTCTACTTTGTTAAATGAAATATATTTTGGGTTACGGGTTAGGTGGTCACTCACTGCCGAAAAGTATTTTGACCTTCCGTTTGGTTTGAAATAAACTTGGAAATTTTATACACTTAACACCGGGGGTTTATGTTGTTATCCGAATTGGTCAAAACTCCATTTTAAAAGTGAGGAAAATTTACTTTTAAATTTTAATTTAATTTTGATGACGTACGCTTTCAAAATGTATTCTGTATTACGAAAGGAAAAAGTTGTATGTAATGGGTATTTACTTCGATTTAACTAAAAAACAATTATTCGATTTTGATGACCCTTTTACCGATGAGTTGAGCATTGGTGTAAAAATTAGGCTGAAAAGAGATTAATAAGCTTACATGAAAAACTGTTGTATGGCTAAACTGTTAAAGATAATTCAAAACAGCAATCGGAAGTAATGTTGGTAATGAAAAGTGCTCCGAACGTGTTTGCAGTTTGTGGTTTACTTACAAAATCGGGTTTAAATAAAAATATTTCACGAATTAGAAAAACCGACTTTTTTGTGTGCTTTGATTAAACTTAAGACGTTTACAACAAGATATTAGCTATGACGGCGTCCTTATATTATTTCCATCTTAACTCAAGCGAACCTGTAACATTGGTGACTCCATTTTTTGTTGTGTTAATTAAAGTTAAGCTTATAATTCAATTATAACTTTGATATGTCACACATACTACAAATTTTGGTTAGAAAAAGGTTCATATAAGCATACAATACAAGACAGAAGATATAAATATATTTTTCTTTGATGGTAATTTTGTAAATTAATTATCCTGAAAAGCTTCGGACTAGTTGCTCATTACGAACACGGCGTAAGCCGGATCCGACAGCTAGTATTAATACGAGTTCAACGACAAACACATATTACTTTAAAACACTACTGTTATGGTCGATTAAAAGTAGTTATTTTTGTATCTAGGGTGAAAAGTTGAGTTTGTCGCACGAGATAAACATCGGCTACGCCTCGGGCGTCAAAGTTTATTGAGGGTGACACAGTAAACTTTGCACCCGTAATACACACATTTTTCCTACAGCTACATTTTAAAATAGTGTTTTAGTTTTTAAAAAGATCTATTTTACAGAGGTTAGTCCCACAACAATGAAAACAATTTCAAAACATAGACTACATCAGCTGTTTACTTTGCGCTCTAGTGCGCAACAGCTGGCGTGCGAACAGTATTACTTTACCGCATGGCGTGCAATAAGTAAAGAGGTATAAATTACTTGACGCTAGACAAATGTAGTTTAGTTTGCGCACTGCTGTGAGTGTACAAAAACGAACTTTATTAAGTAGCCGTAGAAGAAGACTGTTAATTAATTGTAGGCTAACAATTACAGTCTTAAGGGTCTTCCATACCTTGCGTAAAACAGCAAAAATATGCACTTCGTATTACCGTGTTTCGGACGCCGTTTTTCAACCTAAAAAGTTGTGAAACATCTTA
This sequence comes from Philaenus spumarius, assembly GCA_018207615.1. Lineage (NCBI taxonomy): Eukaryota > Metazoa > Arthropoda > Insecta > Hemiptera > Aphrophoridae > Philaenus > Philaenus spumarius. Next base: position 181,478 of record JAGFPH010001106.1, on the reverse strand, counting down.
AATTGTTCTTAAAGGCTTTGTGCTTTTCTCTTATACCTCATAATTGAAAGAAATAGTCGGCAACTCCTTTTAATCAACAGTTTAAATGAGTAAAAATCGATAATTTTTAACACATTTTTTGGGAGTTTTAAGCAATAATTTCCATATTTTAAGGTAACACGTAAAAAATATAAAGCCTTCTTTATAACTTAAAGTAGTTTCCCAGATTATTAAATTATAAATAGAATCTGAAACACGGTATTACGAATGCATGTTTCAACGATTTTGCGGCTTGAGTCAGGCCTTTTGCATTGAAATCATACTGTACACTCGGGAGTTTTCTTCAAGGTAAAGAAGAGCCTTAAAACCCTCTCTAACAATAGGCCTATGTTAATATTATTGCAATTCATATGGGCTAGTAATGATGTAAAACTTAAACTAGTTTTCTGGTTTTCATTTAGGCTACTACTCGTTTTAAGTAATATTAATGTAGAGTTTATTTGTTTTTTAATTATTTGATAGTAGACTATTCGTAATTAAAAAATAATAATAAAATTGAAATTTTTATTAATAATACGGCATCCATTTTTGAATAATACTCTACACTCTATAAGTTATATATAAAGCGGAATATATAAGGCTTTTAATATAAAGCGGAAAGCTTATAGGATTTTTACGATTTACTTTAATGAAATTCTAACATATTATTGTAGGCCTACTGACGTGATCAACATTGCATTTCAAGGATATGTTTCAATTTGTTTTTTTCAAAATTATTCCGAGATGGGAGCAGTAATTAAAAAAGTTTTGTAAAAACCTGGTTTTTGTGTAGGCTTATTACGTTTTACTGGGAAATAGTTAAAAGTAATCCTAGCAAATTTCGAAGACTACCAACCCGAATCAGAAGGAAAATTTAACGATATGAACCATATATTTCGGGGTCGCAATACGTAAGTTAACATAGCCTATTTCGGGTTCGTATCTGTATTATTGAATTAAGTGGCAAGTCAGCAAAACACTACGTTTTAGGGATTAACTTACTCATCAGTCTCAGTAATAAATAAAAATACAAAAATAAGCTTTTTTATTTTACTTAAAAAAATGAAAGTAAAAATAACAGGCCTTCAAAAACATTACTGTTTGACTGCAATGTCTTAAAAATGACGACAACTTTGTTGCAGAAGAGAACGTAAAATAAAATAAATAATCCAACCCCTCTATTTAACCTTTTATTCAAGGTGTTGCTTCAAATAAGCACTAAACTAGAAGGCGAAGGCAGGTTAAATAAAGGACTTGTTAGGCCAATTAGAGGACAAGAGATACGGTGGGTGGTGTGTATTACTGAGGAATGCTTGGGGACACTCCGCTTCAATAGGACAGGGCGCAAACATCCGGCTAAATATAGTCCAAATTAATCATTAGGCTTTATCCTCGACCGTTCAACTGCGAATGGATTCCAGAGTTCTTTCATTAATTCATAAATAAGTATTTTAATTACAGAATTTCTCGGTTCAAGGGTTAAGACCTAATTTAAAATACAATAACAAGGTCGGGACAGATGTAATATACGCCGGGTACATACCCCTACTTTAGTCCTTATAATATACTGTGTGAATGTTTCTCATTTTAAATTTATTTGTTTGTATTACATTATATCTAAATAAACGCACCTTTGATCTTTTGACTAAGAATATATGTTAGTACAATTTTCTCGTGAACGGCCTCTATTAAATCCTTCTAAAGCCGGAAACAAACTTTTGAAATTGAGCACTCCTTGGGTGTGTATAGTGTGTTTATACGTTCCAATTAGCTCTTAAATAAATAGCCAGCCAATTTCGTCAAATTTGATGTAATTTTATACGTCACTAAAACGGAAAATTTGTGAAAACATTTTCGAAACGTATAGATTACTATATCAAATTTTAAAACTTTAAAATGAACATAATGTTTGTGTTTTCTTAAATAAATTTACAAGAGGTTGAAAGTTTGAAAGAAATTCGCGTAAAACTACAGAGATTTTATAGACATAAACACACGCAATTAAAATGACGAAAATATGGCTGAGAATCTATTATATTTTCAATGAAATCCCAAGACAAATAAATAAATTTTGTTAGTGTAGATAGGCCTACTTATTGTAGTTTTACAATAGTACAGTAGTCTAGATCCACTTTCTTAATTTTCTATAAAAATAATTGCGAAAAAATTTGATATTTTATGGCCAAAATTTACAACTTCTTCAGGACCGAAGAGCGTGCCTCGATTTAGTTCCTCTAGAATATGATAACCTGTTTTTGTGTCAATTTTCTTCAAACTGGAAAGCAGAGAAATTGTAAATTACAAGTTTCGGGTTGAAAACTTGTAGCCTATTCTATTTAAGGCAATAATAATAAAAACTAAATTTATTAGGCCAAGTTAGGACTACTGGGTATCCTAACACATAACACTGTATAATACAGTTGCTTAAATACATTTAAAAAAGATAAATTCAACACTAGAAGTACATTAAAATTAACAATACCAACCATTTTACAAACTTACGAAATTGTATTTTATTCTATGGAGTAAAGTAGATAAGTGTATTGTTTATGTTATTAAATAACTATTAAGCTTGACTTGCGAGAAAGTAACTAGATAAAATAAAACCTGAACACAAAATCTGATCTGATCTGATTAAATTTTGTTATGTTTACTAACGAAATAAATGTACAGAATACAATTTGTTTAAGAATTATAATATCTAACCCAATTCTCAATCACAGCTCCCATTTACCCAAAGTATGTTTCGTCTTTTGTTTAAACTGATTGACGTCAGAAGTCCACCTTGCGCCGGTAAGGGAACAATATGGGATAAATTCCCACGTACCCGAGGCACACGGGGAGTCCACCGCCTGGCGTTTACCTGCCCTTAGCCCTTTGTTAGAACTCCAATTATCCGCTTCTGTACAACTACCAGATATTATCGCGCTACTTGTTGGTACACAGATAATCATCTTGAGCCCTGTCCGTCCGTCGTACCGTCGAAGATCAACAATTTGAGTTGTTTGTCATTGTTGGTGTTCTTTGCAACATCCCGACGAGGGCCATTCATAAAAGAGACCCTAAGTGCTTTAGCAAAAATCTAATCTATTTAATTCAAATTGTCAAAACATAACATTTGTTTACGCTTGTGTCAGAAGCTTTCAGTGTAAATCTAGGGACAAAATATGTTTGTTCAAAATCTAAAATCCCAGAAAGTTCTTTACCGATTGCTTTGAAATTTTGACACTACATTGCATTCGAATCCACGAGTGTTTTGCATACTTTTTGGAAAACAGCGCCCTCTGTTGTATATAAAAATAACACAAACTATACTAATTATTATTGCAATAGGAGCGCCATAGTAAATAATATTCAAATATGTTTAGAGTTTGTATAGTAATCAGCTGTTTGCTCTAATATTTTCATTAACAGCTGATTTCAAAATGTTATCCAATTATTTGTATTTCTAACGTTTTAGGTTAGGTTTGTGTTTAAGTGAAGACATGAGGCTTGCTGGTTCTATATGACTAAAATATATGACATAATCAGACTTGGACCTTTAACATCTTACCTTTGAAGTTATTATTACAAGCTACACCTTTATTAAATAGAAAACATAACATGCGTGTAGAAATTACCAATGGGGTTGGCGTGCGGAGGACGCAGTGGTGTCCTCTTAAATTAATTTTAACAAATCTAGATGTGATTAAACTCTGACATGTTGACCTTCTGAGAGTAATAGGCTTACATTTGAACAATTTTGTGCAGTGTAGCACATGGGGAAAGATTATTTTCACTGAAGTTAAAAAATATTAAACTTTTATTATTTCCAATCTGATTTTTGTAATTTTCTTTTCTTATTATGCTTTAAGAAGCTGATTATAAATAAACCACCAACTTTCACCTAACTTAACCTAAATATATTTTGCTGTTTACTAAATAAGTAGACAGAAAATCTCTTTCAAACTTGTTTTTATTAGTTGATTCCGCATGAAATATCTTTTTTTAACGTCAAAACCTCCTGAGCTTATTACGAGATGGAGGGTAAAATTGTAAAATGTCTTTAAACTTTACTCGAGAATCTATTGAGGCATCCAAGTGTGATATATTTGAACAAATTTAAATCAAATTTAGTCGTAGGCCTAATAAACTAACTTACTCAACTCACTTAAATTAAATTTAACGTTATGAAGGGAAAAGGAAACCTATAATATAGAATCACTCAATTGTCTTGTTCTCAAGGACGGGTAAATAAATTTTGTTAAAATTGTAAATTATAAAGTAAGTTATAGGTCGCGTGATGTGGAATGTTTGAATGGGTTGTAATTATTGTTATTTCCGAAAATATTAAAGATAATATGTGACAAATATTTTTTTGCTAAAAGTATTCATACACTCTTATAGGTAGACAGACAGGTACCGCAGCTTCGCTCGCAAATATGAATATACAAGTGAAATTGTTATCGGGTAAATACTGAGCCTTACACGTAGTTAAAAAAAAAACTATTCCAGATACCAGTTCCTGGCTGTCAAAAAAACTCGGCTATTCGCCAATAAGCGCAAAAACCACCCATTCCGCTTGTCTGTTACTCATTGGAAATTAAAAACAATTTTTGAGTTGTATTTCACGTCAATGATTACATTTTAACTAAAACAATTGGCTACGAAATATATTTAACCACTTAGACGTAATTTTAGTTTTTTTTTTTATAAATAACTTAATATGTGTCAAGATTCCGGGTGCTATCTACATAGCGCGTGTACGAATTAATTAACAGTATTTATTTTTAAGAGTAATTATCTCGTATCTTAGACTGAAGTAGTTGAAATGGAAATTGTTATATATATATATATATATTGTTGTATCAAAATGGAACCTAAGAATAATAGGTCAATTTCAACTCCCTAGCAAGTTATCTTGTAGATTTATTAAGAACACGTGCGCTTTGTTAGGATATTATGTAGGTAGCTAAGGAGACTTTAACGCGTGGGCTACGTATAGGACAACGGTTTCAGGATCGCCTTTGTTGACAATATTGATTTTTAGAAAATTCAGTACAAATTATTTAATATTAACTTGGTTATGAAGTTTGTTTGATTTGTGTTCAACTTGTTCTAAATACAAAGGTTATACATATTTAAAAATTGTATTACTTATTGTATCTTCACAAGTAAGCCTAATGTTTTTAGTCCCTGAAAAAACACATAATTTTCATAAAAATTCAATATTAGAAAATTTATAAAAAAAAAATGATTTTAGTTTTCGAAAATAAAATGACAAATATGTTATTAGGTAATCAACACAATATTATAAACCTAATCTTGAAGCAATATATTTTAGATTTATTCGAAGTAGGCTATAGCTTTAGCGGAAACGTGCAAACACTTTTTGATCACATTTAGGATTTAGCTAAATTCTTGCAGTGCAATAGCTTTTAGTTGACGAAGGAAGGTGATAGATAAAATTCTTGACTATGACTGCCTATACGATGGATGAAATACAGGTTGCATATTAATATACGTTCTGTATTTACAGAGCATACAGAAAAAATATAATTTATAATTATACAAAAATGTATTTTATTTACATACTAAGTTACGAAGACTCAAATTTCACAATGCTTTTTCTTAGTAAACAAAATAAGCCCTTTTGCCCCCGGCTTACAGGTGTAGGTAGATGTCGAAGTTAGTTTCATTTACTCCAAATAAATAAAACATTAAACAAATTTGTTCGTCCCTTGTGCTAATAATTGCAGTTGTACGAAAAAGATTTTGGGAAGATTTACAAACATTTTAAATGGTTTCGTTTATGTCTACTATGTAATTATTTGTAGTAATTAATGAGTAATTAATTGTTACCTACGACCTCACTTTGAGGGTTGGTCAAATCAACAACCGTTTTATACAAAAGGTTTACATAATATTTAATTTAAAAGGCTTACAATAAATTTGAACGGATTCGATATTGAGTCTACTAACTACTAAACGAATTTTGTATTGACTTATGCATTTTGTTGACTATCGACCCCTATTTTCCACCCGTTGCACTAAGGGTGGCAGTTATAAAAAATGGTCCAGGCAAAATATTTTTATAATATATAGAAGATTTAGAGTAATGGATTTGTTGTTCTGTGATCTTATTTTGGGCACTTTTCAGTTATTATTGGACGTTTAAAAAAATGTTAAATACAAAAGTTTTAGATAATTTTTAGAAGGTTTACAATACATTTGAACGGATTCGATACAGTGTCTGTTAAGTTAGTTTTGATTTTTAATCGTCAACTTCTATTTTCTCTAACCACTATGCTAAGATTGCAGTCATCAAAAATGTTCCAGGCAAAAGATTGTGGTATTATCTGGAAGATTTACAACAATTTCAAACTGGTTCGACAGGTTTTTTGCGACCCCTGATTTTGAGTTGATGGATGTTGTTTTAAAAAATCCACTAAACAAAATATATTTTTTTATTACTGTTAGGAGGTATAATAACTATTAACAGAAGTTATAGCGATTTTTCAGTTGAAAAAAACTTCACCATTTCTACCCACTTGGTCTGATCTTGGCCAATATTACATTCTACCGAGATTTTCCATCTATATATTTGATGCATCAGTCTGCAAGTAATTTGTACAACGGCAGTTGTCGTGTCTATAAAAAAAGTAATATATATATACATTTTTGAGCTAAGGTTTTGGGATCCGGGTCTATGATAGATAGTCTCATCATGGTAACGAATAAATAAGTTTATTTTTTGTAATCTACCTAACAAATAACTTTTAAAAAATTATTTCGTAAAAGTTGGTACCCCTACTTAAAAATTTAATCACATATATTATTTCTCAAGGCCATTTTTTTGTCGGTACGCCATAACTTCCTTAATACATCATCAAATTACATGAATGAGGCATCATTTTAAAGCTTTCCTTAACCGCTACACCGGAAAAATAAACAAAATACAATTATACGAAAAAAATACAAAAAAAAAAGAAATAGAGAATCCGAAAGTAACAGTGATGTAAGATCAAGTAAGTTGAAGGGATATTTTCCTGGCGTAGGCAACACTGAGGATAAGAATACCCAGCTGGAGAGCTGCCGTTACGACACTACATTGCTATTTTTAATTAATATAGGCACTATACGATACTAAATATACGGTGTGTACTTTAATTAAGTGGGATTTAAGTAAGTTAGAATGCGAATGCTTCGCACGGGTCAGCTAGTGTTTTTTATTTATAGGCCTATACTTACATTTTAAACAGAATATGAAAACAAGTTTATTTCCCTGTAGATAGTAACTGCATTTTTTGGCATGCTGACATTCGCTTAAAACTTTATAGGCCTACTGTATTATATTTTTCAAGTTCGAGATCAGATCCGATGTCAATTACTCTCAAAAGCCAATGTTTAACACACTATCAGTAGTTTCATCAAAATCAGATAAGGTTTTAAATTTCAATTGAGTAAAATTGTAACAAAACGATAAAACGTACAAACTTGTTTTCTTTTGTAATAATTTCCTATAATATACATTATGTGATGAAAAAATCAGAATAAAATTATGTAAAATCTACTAACATCGTTGTTAAGAATTATCCACTGTGCTTGACGGTTTATGATCATCAGCTGCCATAAACTATCGATTTCATTAAACAAAACGATGCCATTAACACTCATGTTATCTTTCCCGTTTTACGACTAATCCGTGGTCTCTATGAGCTAGTACTGTAGTTAGCTTTCTGATAAAATACAAAATTCAACTTTCTAAAAGTAAGGCAGTGCATTGATAACCACGGCGCCGGCGATGACAGCAGATGAATGAAAAATACACGCAGGGTTTAATGACCTTACATAGTTTTCTGTTACTTTATTTTAAAATATAATTTGTAATGATTATTCCTAGTATGATATGTTAATTGTTAGGTCTAATATGTTCATGAACTAAACCAAACACTAGGCACATTACAAACACAAAAAACTATAAATAATTTTACAATATTACAATCACTACTAAATAATTAAAAAAAAAACTGAAAAATAAATAATAGTAAAAAACAAAGACTACAAATACTCTGATAATAAACACCACCAAAGACAATCTTTATATAATTTATAAAAAAAAAAAAACATATCACCACTACAAAATAAATTCACAAAACTGCAATAAACACTACAAAGATGCAAACACAATACAACTACAACCACTAAAATATCACATTTACTACAAAGTATAACAAACACCACAAAACTCCAATAATAATTTTAAAAAAATGACAAAATAAAAAAGTAAATAAAAAAAAACACAAGAAAACTACTACAAACACTACAATATTACAATCAATACAAAATAACAGGTACAACAAATTACACATATGAAAATATATACAAATTACAAAATAGATAATAGAATAAAATAATTAGAACCACTAATTTACAAACACGCAAGACTACAACTAGTACAATATCACAATACTACAATATAATAGTCACATCAAACTACAATAGCTATATACTTAGAAAATGTAACGCTTTTTAATTACGTAAATACAGAAATAATCTCACGTGTCTTACTTTAGTGGAAATTTCTGCAGAATTGGTTCATTTTTAATTTAGGAATATTATCAAAGTTAAAAAGAATGATGAAATACTTATCTTACATAATATGCAATAAAATGTGTATAAATATTATAAAATAAATGTATTCAAAGTGCAGGTTGTTTTTTAAGGTTTTACTTGAATAGTGATAAATATAACAACTGGAAATGTTACGTCGATCGGTCCAAAATACAAAAACAGACGAATGTTTAAAACAATATTTCTTTGTTTTGGAAATATTTTTCATCCTACTTTTAATATAACTTTAAAAAGAGCTGCGTTTTAATTACATTATAGGCCTACTCATCAAACGGTTCATCCACAACCACGGCCTAAACGCTGATGTAAACAAAACCGATTGTCCTATCTCATTCACAACATACACTGCATTGCGTTCAAATCACTTTCGACAGTAAAAACCTATCCACCAATCTTCGTATTTTCCATTTAGGAGAATCTGTTACAAGCCAATGTCGGTCAGAATAAGACATCAGCACCAAACATCTCCAAGTTTCATTCAAAGAACACCTGGTATTTTGGCACAAAGGCCGCCGAAAGCCTGGAACTAAACGTATTACAAGAGGATCAAGTATGTTGAACCAGACAAGCTACAAACATATCTTCGCAGGTGACAGTCCACCTCTTTAAGCTGCCGACAACCCCCTCCTCCCCCACCCCTGGAGGTCACAACAATTTAACACTGATTTGGCGTCGGAAACTGCTTAATTTTATTAACGAGACTCGATTTTCCAATTCATATACGTCAAAACAGTAAACAATGTTAAAGCGCGAACAATCTTGTTGTATATCAGTTGTATTATTGAAATGGCGAGAGCAGATAGGCTGAGAGGTTAAAGGTGCTCGTACAATCCACGGTTGTTAAAACCTAATACTGATGTTCGGTTTATTTACCCTGCACCCCCGTCTTTATTAGTCTATAACTGGCACAAAGTAAAGACGTGAAAATATAAGTTATACAAATGTTGTGTTGTCCATGCATGTACTGAAAGGTTAGGTAAAATACATGTTTTTAAATACATTTTTTAATGCTTATCTTTCTATATGTTTTATACAAGTCTGTTGATTCATTTCTAATGAAACCTGTATATCTTATAGTCGTAAAACAAATGGAATATCTCGTTAAATTATCTACAAAAGGTTTCTATATAGTATATCACCAATACAGTCAACAAACAGTATTCCAACTATCGAAAAATAAATGAGTACAAGATAAATTTAATACAAAGGTAAAATGCAATTGAAATACAAAAATTATATAATAGCAAAGGAAATAACTAAATGTACGATAATTTAATGATAAACTGACCTTTCAGTAATTTAATGTTGGTAACATTAAGTATCACAAACAAACACCTTTTGGGGTTACTGTTGAGGGATGTAAGAAAATGGCAAAAACAGAGAAATAAGTAAATAAAATAAAGAAATAGGTAAATAAAAGAAAGCAATAAGTAAATAAAAGGAAAAAAATGTTAATACAAAAGAAATAACCAAATAAAAGAAAGAAATAAGTGAATATAAAAAAGTAAACAAAATAAATACTAGGTAAATAAAAAGAAATCAAAATAAAACAAATAAATAAATGGAAGAAAGTAATAAGTAAATAAAAGAAAGAAATAAGTAAATGAAGAAAAAAAGAATAGAAATATACAAGTAAATAAAAATGTATAAAAGAAAGAATTAAGTAAATACTGTAGACCAAAGAAAAGTAAAAAAAAAAAAAATAAGTAAATCGTATAAAGAAATAAGTAAAACAAATTTTCTGTGAGAGAATACTGTGAGCCTATGCCACCACTAACTTTTGTGCATGTTACATAATACTAGATTCCCTGCAAACGTAAAATCAATGTTACTCTTACGCCTTGGTAATCGAAAATTTTACACCTTTAAACTTTACTCAACTTTTGATGATGAATTTAACCTTCCGTACATAAGTAAGTGGGTATTTTTTAGAAGAAGACTGCCACTCATAAAACATTGTATATAGAGTCAGGGTAACAAAAACTAACGAAACTGTTAACTAGTACCCTATATATATTGAAGTAAAGTAACACACATTACTTAATTTCACTTTTGTAAACTTACACAAGTTAGTAACATCAATTATGTTATTTTATAGAACAGAAATGCAAGCATTTAAAAAAATATATATGGCCTGAAGTTTTAACTTATAGTCTTTAGTCACATTCAACATTAAGGGCAGCCTTCTTCTAAAAAGTCCTGAGTAAGTAGGGTGATAAACGTGAGGCGTTCTTTAAATCGAACAAGTGTGTCTCAAAGCACAACAGATTCGCCTTTTTTCTTCATATCATTCTCAATTGCAGTTGAAGGTAAGATAGCTGCATGTTAATATTTTGTAGTTGAAAGGCAAAAAACAAAAACATTGTGTACTATTTTCTAACGGGTAATTTTAAAAGTTATAAAGTTGCAATACTTCCAATGTATAAAATATCTGACTGATGTTCTGGTGCTAGATCGTGTGGAATACGTTTTGGCAAGGTACTAGACGAGATATCATTTGGAAAAGGAAGGTCCAAATATTAGTTTGAACAACGAGGGTTACAAATCAAAGCATAGGGTTCAAAATACAAAAGATTGAATGATTCACTTTTGCGGTTGTAATCTAAGTAACAAACCACCTTTGTTTGATTAGTGATAATTTTTTTACTTCTTTATGGTTTGAAACCCATAACTTCTTTATATATTCGTAAGCAAGAAACCCGTAAAAAATAGCTTCTGTTACAACCTCCAATTTTTCTCTTTATAATAGGCCTATTAATATAGGTCCGATTGAAACTATAAAATAATTTAACCTTAGAAAATGAATGATAAAATTGCTAATATAAAGCAATTAGTTTATTGTAAATCTGTATCAATTATTACACGCTGTTGTAAACAACTTCAAGATAAACAAACAACATACTGTAATCCTCTCAGCTTCTAATACGCAAGAGCGTGTACATTCTTCACATTCCAAACGGAACAAAATTCACGGAGCTTGTAACAATGTAATACAATAACTGGTTTTAAGTGGAATATTAACAGATATTCAAGAGGTTGAATGTACAATTATATACAATAACGTAAGTGTGTGAAATAAAATAAAAAACTGCTTTATGGATTTGTAAAATTAGGATAATTGAAAATCATTTAATATTAAAGTAGGAGAGTAGGTTAGTTAAATAGAAGGGTGAAGTAATAATGTATCGTTTTGTATTTTAGAAGCAATCAAGCAGATGTTTTATCGGTTATGTGAGATATTGTTCGGCATATATACAGTCTGTTCAGAATTCTCTACCAATACTTTTCGTATTGTTTCTGGGCTACAGAAAATTCACAATATCTTTACGAAAATATCCGAAAGTTTTTCATATAGTTGAAAATTTGCTTATAGTTTTCCAAGGCCAAACTATAAAAATTTATAAATAAAATGGCGGTTTTTAGCAAAATAGTTAACAATGGTGGCACTAACTTTATAAAAAATCACAAAAATTTCTCAAAACACAAACAATTTTTTAATGACAAACACAATGTTAGTTTTGATTTTTTCTGAAGGTTATAGAAAAAACACATAGTTAATTTAAAAACAAAATGTTCTTGTCTATAACTTAGTAATTCTTTTAACTCTGAGAAATGAAAAAAAAAATATTAAAAAAAGAACATTTTGCCTCTTGTATGTTTTGGGTAAACTTAATGAATTTTAACATATGTGACGGTTGGAGAAGTTTTATTATTTTGTTTAGTTTTCCCTTTATGCTATAAAACTTCATTCATAGTTTCAACTTATTATTGCAATCCGTTCTGAGATGAAAATTTGTAAAAGAAAAAAACAAAATGGCAGCCGCATGTAAAACCAAGGACTTTCGGGCATTTTAATAATGATACTGTTAATTTTCTTTGGCCAAAAACAATACATGATAGATATGAAAACCCCTGCATAAGTACACTACAAAAAAAAAAACAATATTTGTACAATATTTGAAAAACAATTTGTTTAGTAATAACCGAGTTTTAAACGATTTCCCTCGGGGAAAGAATGTTAAACATTTAAATTAGGAATTTTTTTAAAAATTCTGTTCCATCTCCGCCCATGTTAGGGATATTTGTTATTAAATCTGTCGATGGTTTGCTGTAGGCTATAACCCATTTTCTCTGATGAGAAAAATACAATTGAAGAAAGTAATAATTATTATTTCGAAGATTTAAAAAAAAAATTACTACTTAAAATATATGAAATTGATCGAATTGAGGGTAAACTAATTACTACATGTTTAACATACGCATAAATTGATCCCCTCCCTGATTAAAGAGTAGAAAGGGTTACTTTGTTGTAGTTTAGAGATTTAAATAATGTTTAAGGTGTAAGTAACAAGATTATATTTCTTGAATGTTAAAAACGTGAAAAATTAACTGAAACATTTGCACAAACTATTCGCTTAAAACTCATTACAAATACGCCTAACAAAACAGTTGTCAAACTCTCCAACTTAGTGTAAGGAACCCTTTCAAATCTCCTTTACCCACACATAAACTACCACAACACTTAAATAAACTGCTCCAGAGGGCGCTACTTGTCATTCTCACGATTCTCTTTCTCCCGCTTTATCGCTCCCCACTTCTTTCTCTTTATACCCTCGCAGACGATTTATAAAGAGGGAAAAAACTTATCTCCTACTTGGTTTCGATCTTAAGTTTTTCCCCTGTTTGCATCTGGTGGCTGGGTTTAAGCGAGTGCTTTTAATATCATTAATTCTTTCCCGTCACGTCACACGCACTTCCCCGGAATATTATTTCAGGAACTGTTCTTTAAGTTTACATTTAAATGCAATTTAGCTCCTTGCGGTGGTCATTAAGATTTATAAAATAGAAATAATAAAACTGTCTTTTTTCTTTCACAGTATTGTTTGAGACAGACATGGTCTAGAAAATTTAATTTGATAAACATCGACACATTTATTATATATATTTACACTTATATAAATATATAAATTTATTTATTGTGAGCTTTATTTCACGTAGGAACAAAATAGATGTTATTTTTTGTTTATTTTTGTTTTAATTGTTCAGTATCTTACGAATTATGCTCTACATTGAGGTATTGTATTAAGTAATAGAATCCCTTAAGTCAAAATTAAATAATATAATATAACTTTTATTTAAACATGCTTCAGTAATATTTAAATAGGTCGAATAATTTTACATTTTTATTACCGTAGGAACCAGTTGTATACAATTACATACAAAACAGCTGATTAAGGCGACCAGGTTAAAAAGTATCAACACAATTTTAGGTTATGCCAAGGCTGGACAAATATAAATGAATTAAATATGTAGACTTGTATTATATAAATAAACTATGATTTTATTTGACGATTAACGTGATTGACAAATGTCGTTATAGGTGTGTGGTTACCCTACACAAAATCTGAGACCGAAATTCCTATTCTACACAATGTCAAAAGCGCTCTAAAAAAAAGAAACAACAACAACAAACGAATAAACTAAATAATGTGCAAGTATTTTTGAGTGTGTAATCGTACTCAAATATTTCCAGTTTATGTATGAGTAAAACGATGAAGGCTACTTAAAGTTTTTGATATGTTGTAAGAATAATAATGATTTCTATTTTATTCGACTTAAGTTGGCAAAGGAATATAATATATCAGAGTAGTATATACGTATAAATGATCGGGCGTACGCTATAAAGCCTAAACGGATCAGCTGATTTTGACAAATGAGATATCGTTAGTTCGCCTTCGATTATTCATTGGTACTTGACGTCACGAAAGGTCTACAACGGAAGTAACCTCTAATAGATATTTTACATTGAATCAAGTTGGCTACTAAACTAAAAGTCTTGTCAAATAAATTCATATATATTATTATTATCGTATATTATTCATATAATTTAAGCTTTAGAACTATTAATACAGAACTCTATTGCTGTATTTACATACATAAAACACAATAAATATTCTATTGGAAGTTTAATAAAATAAATTGAAAAATAAAAATGTAACGTTAAACAAATTAGTCGTGAAGTGACGAAAGTGAAAACTGTGATGAATATAGACAATTTTGTTTAATGTTATTTTAAATTTTTCAGATTTCAATTTTAAATGTGACAAGATAAAAATAACACAACTCACAAAATAAGAAAACACAATGTCCATTTCAGAGATATTACCAAGTAAGCTATTTTAAAACAACTTACGAAATGAGGAAGCACAATATCCATTTCATAGGTATTACCAGGTAAACTATTTTAAACAATTCATGAAATGAGGAAGCACAATGTCTATTTCAGAGGTATTCCAATTATATACTCTGCTATATGTACATGTGTACTATATAAAGTAGAGCGTGACGGTAAATGTGTGATGGAATAGAGCGTGACGGTAAAATCCGATTCACCGCCAGCGAAAATTCAAAAAACTTTTGGACGTGGTGAGCCTATAGAAGGTTTTCACTTCAATGATGTAGATTTTAAACAACAAGACCAAGGCAATATAAAAAAAAACAGTCGCACAAGCAGATAATTATAATCTTATTTATAATAATTATAACAGTTTTCTGTACAACAGTTATAATGTAGTTGTGGCTCATGTTTTACTGAAGATGACGACTTTGCCGTTGAAACGCGTTTGTCAACTAAACGTATTTTTGTGAGAATTGTGTTCCGTTTTTATTTTTAGAAACACACTTCCAACTCAATTAATTATACTTACTTATATAGTAGTTATAAGTTTGCAACGGTAACCGTCATTGGCATTAGCACTTGGTCATCAAAACCTGTTTTTTTGTGATAAACTGTGTTAATTTTATTATTTATATAGTGTTTCTTTCTGAAAAGTCCAGTTGAAGTTTGTTTTTTTAGGTCCAAGTAAATTTAGATAGTTACTTCGATAGATAGTAATTAATAATGTTTGATAGAGGGATTAATTTAAAACATTTGTAGTGCAAATAGGAAAGTACACATAATTAACTATTTTCAGAACTAACACATTTATTTTACTTTCGATATTCATTACACATTATATGCACTGTAATTTCGCTTTAATCAGTTTAAATGGCATAATTTCTAAATTATCGTCGTTGTAATTCGTGGTAACTACAAAACTTAAATGCATTTTGCTTGAATTGTATTATTTCAATATTTTCACATTTAAAAGAAGTGCACCTTGAAGTATTGAAACCGGTTTTCTATCATCTAGTCATGTATCATCTAAATTTGGAATAGTCTATCAATTCCAAATTTATAGGCCTACACAAAAGAAGGTAATTTATTAAAAATAAAATCAATCAAGAACCTAACTTAAAATATTCCTATTCTACACAGAAGGGAGTTTTCAGGAAGCATTTCTTCTCGTTGATTAAAACGTTTGTGTTGTAATTATGATGAATCGACCGGAAAGTCAATCCTTATGGGTGTTATACCATGTTTTACGCATCATGCCCTCAAGAACTTGTTTTGTCGCTACATTATTTCGATCAATGACTTGAGGCAGACACAGTTGCTTTGGTTGTTGAGTTACTGAGCATCTGATCAATTTTATTTAAAGTTAACACCTGGAAGGCAAACACTTGTAGCGGGCCTGTTAATAGAAAAGTACAAGAATCGATCAAACTTGTATAATGTCGCATTACTTAAGTATACGAGTGGTTTAGACAATAAGAGTTGGTCATATCTTCAAAACAAACTGTTGATTGTATTAAACTACGCGTAGAGCTAATAGAGTCAGAATATTAAGCTTTTATGCAGCGCTTATGCATTGCGACAATAAAGTCACATGTTTCATTAGAGTAATGGTAAAACTTAAGTTCTTAGAAAGCCTAATGCATTAACATTTGGATAATGGAGAGCATATTAATTCAGGTATACAGTTACTATACAATTAGAAAAAACAGATAAAATAACAGAAGAACTCAAAGTTTAAACATTCCTAATCAACAATATCACAAGAAAATTATGTTTCAATATTAATACAGCTTAGTTGAGTTATAATTTATTAGTTCTAATGTTAATGTTTGACGTGTCTTTGTTGTTGAAACTCGTTTGACGAATAAACTAGGGCTACGTGTTTCATTCGTACTACTATAATACTGTTATTATTTTGTATAAAAAGGTATTGAAAGTAAAAATAACTTTTCTATGGCATTTAAAAATTTGATATAATTGTACATTATTATTTTATTAAAGCAATTTGTCATAGGCAAGTGGTTTGAAATATAACTACAGTACTTAAGAGGTCTAGAATATAAGTAATTTAAAGTAGTCGCGTGGTTAACAATATAAGCTGTTGATAAGCGGACGAATGGTTTAAAATACAAGCCGTTTAAAGTAGATTGATTTACAAAAGTAGTTTAAAGTAGGCGGGTTGTTTACAATAGACTATAAGTTTCATTTAAAGTAGGATTTATTTACATTTTGGGAAGACGTTTCCAGTTATGTCTTTAACCACAGTGGGTGTACAAATTTTCGAGGTTGTTATTCCTTCACGTAAAGTTGAAAATACTATGTGTGAGTGAGTGACCACTTTGTATTAAGACCTACGGTGTATAACGTAATACATACTTTGTTGAGAATATTTCACTATTTCCAAATAATTCAGGTGTTTATTTAAGAACAAAGCGCTGTTACAAACCGGTATGGACACAATCACGACGTATCAGTCCATGTTTGCTGCTTGTCTGACTCCAGCGATATCGGATACTGACAGCATCTTGCCAGCGTTATCTTTGACTGATATCTGATACTCCGGTTCAATACGGAACGTCAGATTGTGTCAGACCTCTACCACTACCCCCGAACCTTCCAGCCACCCACATGCCCGGGTCTGACCTCCTTACAGAGTTTCGGTGGCGGTAACGAAAATAGCATTGTTGGCAAAGTCACCAAGCCCGCCCTCTGCCACCTGACTCGAGGGAATCCGATACTTAAAGAGGAAGTCGCCAAGGGTGCTTGTTTGTCAAGAAACGGAAAAACGTTCGTGTAGATTTTTTTTGATATTTTTAACGATATCAGTTCTTGAAGTAAACATTGTGCATAATATTAATATACTATTTAAACATATTTAATTTGTAGTTTTAAAATGCATTTGAATACAGATATTTTTTTTTAATGACTATAAGAAGTTTATAGAAGTTGTTATTCGCAATTTTAAATGAAAAATTTGTAAGTAATTTAAATTAAGTTATGAATTGTTGTTATTTAGAAATAATGCGATTTCACTTACAATTTACAAATTTTGATCTAAATTATTGCAGAGGTTAAAAATTTAGAACTATTTGTCGTTCTTCTTTTTACGTTTTAAAAAATGTTTGAAATTACATTATTATCAGTGTTTTAATTGTCTCCGGCTTTAATTCATTTTGATTATAATCATTCACATACTTAAATGCATTGCACTAAAAAACGCTCATGAAATTACCTTATACATCACTCTCTTACTTTAAATCACTTCTTTAATAAAACAATGTCCTGTTATAAACAATGTATACTGATAATGGCTCGGTTACTTTAAATAATTTGTATTACAAGTATAAGTACTATCAAAGAGACTTTTTAAAATTACAAAACCTGATGTATTTATCATGTATTTTTATTGGATGAACAAATTTAAATTCGACCCGATGTTTGGTAATATTTACACCTTTGCGAACACAGTCGCATTAGTGGTGTGCGTATCAACACTATTCGAGTTATTTGTCGCGAACCTTAACTAGGAAGGAACGGAAAGGAGGTGGCGGGTGACGGGTGGCGGATAACGGGTGGCGCCGGGGCTACAAAGCGTAAAAGTGAAGAAGCCTCCACCTTACCACCCCCCTACCCTTCTTACGTCGTTTCTTTTCATAGAAAACGGAAATGTGGGAGGATAAAAATGGATGCATTTCGTTCCATCTCTGTTGCTCGCATTGTAAATCTCTATTCCTGTCGCAGTCAGACACCCTAGCACTCTCATCGTCTGCTCTGTCAACTTTTATTGTGCTTAAAAGCACTTTTAAGCTTTTCACAATCTGCGTAGTAAATTTTATTTTTTTCTCCCCCCGCCTTACCATTCCTTCTCCACTTTTTTATAAGATTAGATGAAAGACTTACGCTTGAGTATATTTTGGGTTTAACGCATGATATGATATACTTTATTTGTTTGCTTTACTTTAAGTACTAAAGTTTAGCGGATGATATGTTCGACTTTACAGAAATAACTCCGTAATGTGTTTCTTTGAGAACGTGGCGAAAACTCGAGTTTCCTACGTGTAAGACATTCTCTCACGCACTCAAATGAAAATAACAATCTTTTCCATGTAGTAATTTGACTTAATGTTCTTTCATTCATATTCGATGTACTTTCCTTTAAATTGGCTCATAGTAAACATTAACGGGGCCTTTATAAAACACGCGAATTCCAGCATATTTATTCTGAATTTTGAACAAATTGAGCTAATACACGAATAAAAATAATACGTAATTCCTACTCTAAAATATTTTAACACAACTCTGGTGCTACAAATTTACAACTTTTTATCATACGATATTGAATCAAATACGTCTATATTGTCGAAACATAAAATGCATGTCAACGTCATAATACAGGCCTACAATATGCAACAATTAAATTAATCTACACTTAATTAACGATACAAACATTTCAATCTTCACTGTAAGAAAATAAAATTGAATGTCCTATACCATAGTGTAGGCCAATAAACCCTACCTCTTAATAAACTAAATAGACCTCTACTCACAAATTAAAACATGGAAATTACATGTACGAACATTTTATACAAAGTCACTTTACATTGAGTCTCTTTTCTTTTAACTAAAATAATAATAATATGTACAAATAACAGCAACATAACAATACATTTCGTGACATCCGTATTATTATACAATCACAAATACAGCAGTAGGCTACTAAATAATAACGAATATATAACATTATTAAAATCGAATAAATTGAATTTGCTATTGTTATATAATGACGCCACTGTTAAATCACCAACCAAAGCGGAATTCGATAGCACAGAAGCATATTTATTCTTGCTACTAGTTGTATGGGCTTTAATTTTGTCTTTTTATTATTTATGTCCAACTCATCCTAAGGTATAGTTTGATTGACTAAGTTAATTATTACATAGTTTATTGAGGGACAAGTGTGAACTAACAATTATTTGACTTTTCTAAAATTGGTACCAGATAACATATCTACTGCATGCCATGTAAAGTCGTATAGCAGCGATACAAAAGCATGTTTTTTTTAAACCGTCTTTATAATATTAATCCGTAAGAGGATTTAAGTGTGCAAATTGGAAGTTCATTCTACTTGTGAAAATAAAGACAAACTTTCATTAAAACACAAGTCCGAAAACGATCAGTTCTCGTAAATACTCCATTTTGTTTTTGTTTTTTATATTGTAACCGAGGGAGTTCCTAGGAAGTTGTGAGGAAGTTTTGATTTAAGGAGCGGAATAAAGCTTTATACTAGAGCATCGAAAACAAATACTTTATTTTTTATTTTTTTCAAAATATCATGAAAAGTTATTTTCTCTTTCTAATGTCAGATGTATTTTTTTACCGAAAGTGGAACCACTACCAATTGTTTTAAAGTTAAAACAATCTAAAATATTAGTCATGGTGTGAAAATAACGTTTATCTTAAACTAGTTGAGGGTTCAATTCCCACTGACCCCGAATAATTTTCTAAATGGTTTCTTAACAGACATCATTGGCTGTGGTTCGGATTCCACGTAAAACTGTAGGTCCCGTCTTCATTAGCCTTAAAGTGCAAAACAGCAGGACGTTAAAAAAATAATAATAATAATAATAATTGTTTGAAGTTTGAAAACTATTCAGTCGTTTGGGAGAAATGTGACTGTAGGCAGATACAAACACCTGTAAGAAACATTTAGTCATTTATGAAATGGATGACTCAAAATCAAATTACACTTCCTCACAACTAAGAAAACTGAAAACAAAACATAAAACTATGGCAAAGTATAAAAACTAAAATCATTCCCTATAACGACATAGCCTATAGCCTATATTGCTGATGATGGATTAACAAAGCATAAAACACAAAAAGGGAGCCACTTCAAATATTGTAAATTATTTATCTTACTTCAAGTAGAAACCCATCTTGTATGTTTATCAATGTATATGAATATATCTGGTGTAGTTGTTATTGACACTTTGTATTGTGTTTGCTATGTTGTTTGTTTGCAGGCTTGAACTACATAGCAGAAGGTGGGACTTACAAAGTAGGCCTAACTTTAAGTTTACATTTTGTCAAGGAGCCAGTGTGAGTGACGTTGCAAGACCGCCTACTGTCACATTTCGCTTTTCTGGTTACAATAGTACAGTATAGATCTTTGTAGTGTTTCGTTAGCCCGCTTCTTTTAAACGACGTAAAGGTACCCGAAGGAAGGGTGATAGAATGTAGAATACAATGTAAAAGTGTTATACTTTACAAACAACAAGGGTTAAAGGTAACTTAATATATTTTTGTATTCTTGGCATTTGTTTGGAAACCGAACAGTTTAAGGTTCACGGCTGATCCAATGTTTAAAAATTGTTGTTTATATGGCTTTAATCTTAAAAGATACATTTTGAGTTTTTTCAAAATTTTGTATTGACATGTTTTAAGCCTACAAAAAAGTGTAAATGTGTCTCTTTAGAAGTGTCTTATGCAATCAAATTTATTGTACAAAATATTGAAAATCTTTAATGTAAATCCATTTTTTTTTAAAGTTTGAAAATTTTATAAAGTTATGTAAACTATTTTTTGGACTTCCCATTTTAATTTTTATGTAATATCTTAGTTTGAAAACTGGTAATGTACGTAAAAGGAACTTAGGAGGAACTTTAAATTATTGTAAAAGAAATTTCGAAAATTTTGTTGCTTTTGCCTCTACTACATTCCAACTTAAAATGGAGTTAATTTAAACGCTAGAAATTGTCTGATTGTATATCGTTTAGTTAATAAATTCATTGCATACATTGTAAACTAATGCATATTTTTGAAAATACGGATTCTTCAAATTATATCACTGAAATATTAAAAAAAATCATTACTCTGTTAAAAGTTTTACAAAATACAGAAAAGAGTGCAAATAGGTTTTATTGAATCAAGTTATCTTCCTCTAATTTGTATACACTAAATTATTAATTATTGGTTTTACTCCAATAATATTTACTCCTCGATCCTGTTAAAAAAAAAAAAACAATTTGCCTCACACTCAAAAAGGTTTCTAACAAAAGTTTACATGAATCGTGTACTTTTATATCTTTCTCCACGTTTAAAAACTGTTGAACAGTTCCCGAACTATTTAGAACATTATTAAAAAACATAGTTTTCAACCAAAGAAGAACAGAAAAGCAGAATGTACGTGGTAAGGCAGGGCAGCGTCGGACACTGGCTCCTTCAGGTAAGAGTCTGTCCTTTGACAAGGTCTCATCTAGCTTTCTCACACCGCTCTGACGTCACACTCATATAGGGCTCTTATTTTTAGTACTTATTGACATACAATTTTATTCAATATCCTTATTTATGAAACACTTCATCAGATGTAGAGATAAAAATAATTTGTAGTATATATTTAATTCTTTTTTTAACTTTAAGGTCCCATAAATCCCCTGTTACAGTAATTTTAAAACCCAACACTTTCACCAATTTCTCATCATTCAGGCCCCATTTCTTAAAAATCAATAAATTTATTGTTTTAATTTGTTTGGAGAAGGTTTACTTTCATTAAAAAATTAAAGACGTCAAATTTTATTGAAAATGCATTCGTTGTAAAAAAACAATAAATGTATCCGAAATCAAAAACTGCCATGAAATAGGATGTTCAAACCCTCAAAGTAAAAACATGATATAGTCGGTCACAGAGCTAGTATCAATTCCCGAAAACGATTATTACTCAGCCGTTCTAAAGTTAAAAGCCACAAATTAACAAAAATACATAACGTTCATTCAATTGTTACTTAAATAGAGTTTACATAATAGGCATAAGACAACAAATAAAAATGGTAGAAATATTTGGGTAGGATTAAATTTTAGTTTTCTTTAAACAGTTGTAAAATTGAAATTTGAATGTATATTTTTTTCTACACCATAAAAGACAAAACACTAGTTTTCATACAAATTTAATATCTTTAATATTACCTTTAATGTTATTCTCAATACGCGATTAATACAAATAACTTAATAATATTAAGTAAAAATAACAAATTTACCGACGTAAATCTTAGTTCTTGAGACAACATCATATAAATAAAATTGTATTACTTGAACTTACATTATACTCTGAGTAATTTAGTAAAGATTTGCCATAATTTGTTGAAATAGTATACGATGGACTTCCATTTCACACTGTCCAATTCAATATATTAAATAAATCGTTTCAAATTTTCGCATAAAGGCAACATTTTAATACTTAATATTAAATATACTAAAAATATGAGCCCTTCTGTTTTTATAATAATATAATATTAACTTTGTATTTTGAATCGTTTTTAAAAGAGCAATGGTTCAATTTACAAAGGAACATACTATTTGTAAAATCGGTTTATAAAACTGCTTAATTTCGTAAAAAACACTAAAATTTAAATATTGTTTTTTCCCCCAAAGCTGGTATTGAACTATTGAATTTATTGAAAATAATTTTAATGAATAAACTGCAGTTAATGTATTAAACCGAATTTACATGTTAGGTGTTCGTAACATTAGGATAATATGGCTTTCCTTCCTGAAACTACCTATGATCAAACCTAAAGACTTATCCTAAGTGACAATTATTGTTCTCTATTACATTCGAAGACAAGTGAATAACGTTAGTATTCAACGTAAACTTGAAAATGGAGACGTCAGTAGGACTTGGATAAAAAATACCAATCGGTTCGCCAAAATTGTATTAATGACATGAATACTTAAACATAAGAAAATACTTAGATTGTCTTAGGGGTCGACTCCTCCTTGTAGGTTTCCTTCCACGCTAATCTTGGTTTATTTTTCCCACACGACTTAATACAACACAATATTACAGTATAGTGGTATGAATGGGGAGCATATTTTAAATAATTGTTCCACAAAAGTTTGGATTGAGTATAATTTTTATTTAGTAGGCTACTACTCTATTCTTTTAACAAATTTAGCTACATTAATTTTTGAAAATAGAGATAAAATCCAACAACAATTTCTGAATTATCTTCAAAAACTCCAAATCATAAAATTCTTTAAAAATAGCTTCCTTGACTACCGTTCAACGCCATAGAAGTGTAAGCGTTCGAAACTTTAGCTCTACAAAATTCAAAGTAGTTTTGTTCGTGATCATAGGAACACGAGCGGGTTATCACACTTTACAGAGATCCAGAGTTCATCTTGATACCTTCAACAGTTTTTTAGAATTTTGACTGTTTAGCCTAATGAGTGATTCTACATCCTGGCTTTTGCTTTTTTGGTACTGAATCCTGTGTGGGAGGTGTGATTATTAAACAACGGGTCTGATTAAATATCTCAACTTTATTGTAATGCATTAAATCCTTCATTATACTCCCAATTTGCACTAACACATCGCTGAAGTCTTGTTTTCCACTGTTCGAAGGCATGGAGAAAATCAGTTTGTCAGCTGTTTCAACACATCCACTGTTTCCTTCTTTACAGCATAAACTGACTCAACAAGTGTCATTTTAAGCACTGATTTAACTTTCAGGAAATGCAAAATTCACAGAATTCTAAATCGGGTGAATAAGAAGGATGTTCTTTTCGTTCAAAAATTGCTAAAACACGAAACCATTTTCCCTACGTTGCGTGTTTCCCTGACTTTTCTCTCAGCTTTATTATTATTTCCTTACAATAACGCTGTTTAACTTTTGTGCCTTCTGAAACCAATTCTTATATAATTACAACCTTGATATCGAACGACTCAATGAGCATGGCTTGCCTTTTTCATTATTGGTGATGACTGTTTTCCAGGGATTGTTTTTTGGTCTCAGGATCGTACTGGAAAAACCAAGTTTCGTCACGAGTGATTACTTTTTGAAACAAGTTTGGATCTGCCTCAAGTTTCTTCAAAATGTAAACACAACATTCCTTGCCACATTCTTGTCACGTAGATCGTCGCGCAAAATTTTCCACTTGGTGTTTTCGTCAATGTTCACAAATTCAGCTATCGTTCTAACATTATATTTTCTAACAATCTTACTGATGGTTTCTGGGGAAGGTAATCCAGCACGTCATCTTCTACATCCACACTTCCCTCGCTGAATCCGTTTGTGCCATCCAAATACAAGTGCCGTTCAGCAGTGGTAAGCATTTGAAAACATTGTAATGGCGTTTTGTTCTATTTAACCAAAAATTGTTAGGAGGACGCGTTGTTTTCCTTTAAATCTTGGCATTTTCTGGCACACTGCAGAAAACACAACCGAACTAAATAGCAATTCACAATCAACTGTCACTTTCAACAATCAGATACGTTCATGGTCACACTCATGCACTTATAACCGGTTCCGACAAGTTTGTTTATGAGGCACATTCTAGTTATATAACAGATAGGTCAATCTTCAAAACCACAATTTTCCATACTATAAAATAACCGGCTCAAAGTATTGGGAATATACAGGTTGAACTAATAACTTTCTGCTTATCCTTGTTTCTAATTACATTTTAAAATAACGTTTCAGTCCTTTTTACTGTTTTTCAAATTTCCACCCATACTTTTAGCACTTAGGATTGGATTAGTTTTTCCTAAAATCCAAACACTTAAGCTTAAACAGTGACAGCTGATAAATTCGCTCGATTAAATAATCAAGGATTAACATCCCAAAAATATGTTGATAGCAATTATTTTAAAAGTTTGAATTTTTATTTTGACAATGTTTTCTAAAACCAAAGGATGGGCGCCTTATATGGTTAAGAATAAATTCAAATTTTCTGTTTGGTTAATCATCTTTTAGGCAAGAATAATACAAAATAATAATACTTGATCATATTTCACAGTATCAGTAACCCTACTTAATTACTTCAATTATTTTAAAATTACTTAAGTATTTCTGAAACATTCTGTACGGCAATCTATACACATACACAAAAATAAAACAGCTTTCTAAAAAAAATACACGAAAGTAAAAAGAGACTATAAATAAAAACCACGTAGGTTGTTTTGTGTTTACTTGTGTAACAAATTACCTCTTTTGACACGAGACCGATCAAGGAGGGTCGAAGGTGTTATAAATGAACAGTAATTGATAGACGACGATTCCATTGTTATTACTTCGGTTGGCAAAGGCGACATTTAATCTGGATTGCGTCGAGTATAACAAACAAGAGAAAGAGAGGGAAAGAAGAAAGAGAGAGTAGATTCAATTATAGCAAGACTGGAGGTGGAGGCTAGTTACCCCCACCCTCAATTAATCCCTAAATCTCGCACGCCTTCCTCATCAGACATAAAAGGCTTACAGACAATAATCTGTTTGCATTGTAGCCCCGGAGCGGAACTTGAACATTGTTTGAATTGGCTGTGTGTGTTTACTGCATCTGTTGAGTTAACCTGAGGACAGTTGAAATGTCAGCTGAGATAACTTTTCACGTCAACATAACAGCGTTGGTGGTAGAAAGAATGTACAAAGTTGATAATTGATCAAATATTTGCACAGCACTGTCAAATAATCTAAAGAAATTGTGTAATTTACCAACAATTTTAAACAATCTGTACACAAATATTGTAAATAAATATTGATTATATCTTGAGAAATAAGAGATTGAAAGAATACAACATCTTTTTAGATATGATAATACTTAAACACAGATTCCCAATGTATACCTTTAGTATAAACGTTCAACATCTACAAACTTAGCGATAGTTAAATTATTGCAGCTGGCGTTGTCCTTAAAATGCGTTTGTGTTATTAAACGTGATAAGATTGTGTAAATAATTCGCCAATTTTTCAGATTATTATTTAAAGATTGAGCAAACGAGTACACGTTTTGAAGAAATAGATCAGCATCGTTATTAAAGGATGCAAAACAGTTTTTAAAGATTGGACAAAAAGCGTAAACAAATTATGCCATCATTGCTTAGAGATTGTAGAATACATTCTGATAACGTTACTCACATTTTGTGCATAAACTATTTTCATAATTCGTAAATATGTAGCAACATTTACCCACAGTTGTTGGTCAGTGATGTGCAAACGTTGTCAAACATTTTACATATAATTTTTGCAAACAATGTTAGAAGAAACAACATGTTTGAAAACTGGACAGAAGAGAGATTGTGCAATAATTGCTGAAAGATTGTAAGAAGATTGTGGAAACATTGAAATACAAACCTTGTTTAAAGATCATGGTAACAGACAAGACTTATACAGTAAAGAGCGAAAATACTATCAATATATTTTTTTAAACACTTTGCAAAATATTAGTATTCTAAAGGATTATTAAAACCTAGATTATGCTAACAATGCACAAAGAATATTAGACACCACGAAACAGCTTTAAGTTTCAACCTACCGTTTAATTATATAAAAATAAACTAAAAATTGTTTTCGAAGGTGGTTTAGTCAGATACCCGATAGAGAAAGATGCACAGATTGTAATGAGGGGGATACCAGCAGAAAAGTATACAATCAAATTATAGTATATGCCTAAAAGTATAGGCTAGTAGAAATAATTCTATTGCCAACAGAAAACAATTCTTGCAGACACAGTGGTTTGAGTATTCTTATGTACTGTTGTAACGATACATTCATTTTAAAAAGCTATTGCCCATGTTTAATTTTACAGATTTGGGATAAAGAATTTTGTTTCATGATAGTGAATTGTTTTTGGGAAACATTGCTTACAGAGAAAATATCCAAAAGTAGGTTTGGAAAAGATAAGGGCTAGTATTTTGGTATTTTAAGCTAGCCTGAGCGTAGTGAAAGGTCTCCTTGTTTGGGTCTAGAATTAAAAAATGATATTTCCTCCTACCCTGTAACCTTCCTTTGAGCCAAAAGTAAAAGTTAGGCAGTGGCTGTAGCGGGGATGTGTGGCAGGTCACAGTGGTGTGAACCAGCTAGGAGGGGTGTTTGTCAGTGGACGACCCTTGCCAGATTCTACACGGCAGAAGATAGTCGAGTTGGCGCATTCAGGAGCAAGGCCTTGTGATATCTCTAGAATACTTCAAGTCTCCAATGGATGTGTGTCCAAAATACTTGGCAGGTTAGTCTAACTAAGCTTCATTGTTTTACTTTTAGAATATACTTTTGTGATTCTGATTAGAGTTAGATTAAGGCTCTGGTGCGTCTCCGGAATATGCTCCATAAGAATACATTTTTAACTGAAATAGCTACATTTTAAAATATTTTTTCTAATTTACGATTTGTTTGAATTAAGCCTTAAATGAAGATGTTTTCTTAAATGTGGGTTTGAAATATTTAACGCAGACAGTGTTCTATTACAAAAAAGACTGTCTCCCTTTTTAATGTATCCCAACTTGAGAGTCGCATGGATTCCAAAATGTGTACTACAATCTTAAAGGTAGTATACCTTCAGAATTCTTCAAGATAATTTTGTGAACTTAAGAACTCACACTGTTTACTTAAAATAATAAATAATGCAATTTGTGGCAGTTATATCCCTAGTTAGTATACGATAAAAAGGGGGGCAGAGATGGTTTTAATTTGTGGATGAATGTTTTAGCCTTTTTGAGATAGTGGCTGAAGCGACATTTGAATTTTGTTTAAATGGGTTTTATAACGGGATTTGGTGGTGGTTTTAGGGTGGCCTAGGGTAATTATCGTATAAAAGAAAGTAGAGAATAATTTTTCTGTCGTGGGTGGAATTTTGATGTAGAAAAAACACCTACTTTTTCTTCTTAGTAAAATAAAAACTAAAAATGACTTTAAAAAATGTTAGAAATTTGGTGTACAAAATTTAAAATAAGAGAAATTTGTCGCCAAAAATTAAACAATTGATATAACATTTTGTTAGTCGCCATTTCGAATATTGATGATCAAATATTATATATATAAGACTTACTGTCTACAATATTCCGTACGTTTAAAACGGTGCCACGGCCGTTTCGACTTTCAGCCATTATCAAGTTTCTTCTCAGGTTTCCCTTCGTCACACAGACATGTAGTCATAGTTAATCACAAAAATACTTAAACGCCCGTATTATTTAAAAAAAACCTCATGACTCAGAGTCAGACTGCATCTGCATTGTAAGATGCGGTGCGTAGGCTAATATGGGGTCTTTCACTGATAATGGCTGAAAGCCGAAACGGCCGTCGTTTTGAATGTATGGAAAGAAAGAGAATATTGTAGACGGTGAGTATTTTATACAAAATGTTACTAATATAAATCATTTTCAAATTATTGTTCCTTATTTCTTTAAAATGGGCTTGACCAGGTATATGAAGTATGTTGTCCTACTGGTAAAAACTACACAATAAAAAGTAAAACTCCATCAATTATTTTTCAATCAGCAACCAATATATCTTTCTATATATTTAAAGAACGTAAATATTTATATATTAAAATCAACCTCACCAAACTTGTAAATCTTAAATAAATAGACACTAAAATACCGCTGTTTTAAAACGAACAATTTATTTTGTAAAATAAGTCAAAACAAACTTTTTGTTCTCCACAGAGTTTCAATCGAGTTACGCAAACTCCCCTAAGGGCCGTAATTTATCCGTTATTGGGATTGTAATTAATTGTAATTGTAAAATGCTTTGTACAGTGTAGACAGGCGACTGTTTGGACGATAACAGAGCTATCTAGCGGGCGTATTGTGAAATCGTGTGGAAGTGGATACAGGATGATTTCAAGTGCTTCATGGGCTGAAACTCGCCAATTTGTCTCGTATTAAACAGATAGAAGGGTGGGGATTTTTTGTTATTTTTACATATGTCTGGGGATATTTTATGCTGAAATCGCTTCAACAGGCTGCCAATAATTTATTTAGCAGAAAAAAACAAAATGTTTTTGATGTCATAATCTGTACAATCGGGGAAATTAATGACAATTATTATTTTAAAAATGAATATGTTGTACAATTATTCTGTCGATATTTTAACTGGATTGTTTTCTAGTTACGAAGATAAACAAACAGATTATAATTTTTAAAATAACAAAATTTTACCAGAATTCAGTAACTTTAATTTTTTCAAACATACATTTTTACGAATGTTTTCTAGTGTATGAAAACTAAGCATATTTATGAAGCATTACTTGGTAAATAACGCAAATTAAATCCTTCCCCAAAATATAATTTCTAGATGGCAACATTTAAAATGCATGTGCAATAAATTGTAAAGGTATTTAAATTTAAAATGTTTAAACAACCATTTTTTTACATTTAACCAGCATACCTAAAATCTACAAATATTTTCGCAATTTTCTCATATTCGTCAACAATAATAGATATTAATAGACATTGACTAAATGTGAAATACCAACAAATCTTCGGTTCCCCAAAGAGTTATCTTTTTTTTATCATTAAAAAAAACACAGGCTTACAAAATTAAGCCTATATTAAAGAAGCCATTTCCACCTGCACTTACAAAGGAAATCATACTTAATTTCATAAGTTGGATTTCAAACGACTCACTGAAAGTTACATTTACAAATAAAACATAAAATTAAATTCTTTTATAGACCACTGTTAAAGATCCAAGACACAACCAACCTAAAAATATGGGGAAACTAGGCTACATTGTCACTAAAATTACATTATTTTAAATATTATTAGGCTATTTTACATTTTGGTTTTACTATTTAGAGTCCCATAAAAAGCAATAAAGATTTAAGTTTCTTTTACACATCCCGCATATTGGATTCATTCTTCATAAGACTAAAATTAAAGAAGTCTAAGTTTTAGTGAAAATTAGCTTCCTTTATTTATTTCAAAACGTATACAGCCTCTATTGGTTTAGTATATGTCCTTTGCTTTAGTCGTCCTTTGAGCTAAATATGTCGGTATCACTTTCCAAGAAGCCAAATTTATTTTTATGTATATCTCGCAGGGACTTGCCTTTAAAAAAATGAACACCATTTTATTTTAAAATACTAACTTGTTCGTAAAAATAAGAACATTGTATGGGTAAAAAAAATAGTAATAAGAACTGTTGGGTGGTAGGAGAATCAAAATAATCAAAGTAATAAAACAAAATAAGTGCATCCGTTATACATGTAAGGGAACATTTGCAAAATAAAGTGACCATTTTGTTTTGACTTTCCAAAGCACTTACTTGTAAAGTTTTATCATAAAGATGAAAGATCTACGAGGCTGTTAAACAACCACGGACTGACATGATGGGACCATAGGTCGTTTGTTATGTGAAGGCGATTGAAGAGATGGGAAGACGTAGTCGGTTTTAGCGAATCTAGAGTGCAAATCGTTTCCTCCACCATTTAACAGTTTGTAGAAAACTGCACGATCAAGGCCAATCGACCTATACAAGGATTTCTCTGCACTGTAGACTCCTAAATACCGGAATTTTGTCAAAAAACCGAAATATTCATTTTCATATAATTAATGGAATTGGTAAATCATTTTGAGCTCTCTGTAACGGGTTTAAAAATAAAATATTGCTTCACCACCCACACCCGGTGTATTAAAATTTAATCGGCAAATAGTTTTCTCTGCGAAATTTAATATCCATCAGAGGCTACTTACCAAAGTCTGTGTGCATTATGGTTGCAGAAATTTCGTGATGTCTGTAGTGGAGGCTTTTTGTTATATTAATGATTATGTATATTCCACTTTTTTTTTGTAAACATGGACGTTAAACAAACTAACCTGTATTCCCTCCAGGTACTACGAAACTGGATCCATCCGTCCACGAGCGATAGGAGGATCGAAGCCTAGAGTAGCCACTGCTGAAGTTGTTTCTAGGATATCCCAATATAAACGCGAGTGTCCTTCTATATTCGCTTGGGAGATCAGAGACAGACTGCTTGCGGAGGCTGTGTGTACCAATGATAACATTCCGTCTGTAAGTATACAATCTTTGTTTGCTTGCATGCATTTACGAAGTAAGCAATCAATAATTATAAACAAGAAGATGTATAATACATTATAGTAACTTCCATTACCGTATTGATAAGAATCTCCTCCATACAATTTATGTATTATGGATTGAAATACACATTAAGCCCAGAGAGTACACAATCCGCAATTTGGTCCTTTTATTAGAACATGTATCAATTATGTTAGCAGTCATGTAATCAGAAAAATAACAATAACAAGATAAATTCTCTAAACTTAAGCAGGTTCTTTTCAAGCCAGGATAATATTCTTTATTTTTGATGAAAATATCAAACGATTTCGACAATAATGGTATATAAATAGTGACTAATATTAAAATAAAATCTTCATATGTTTGTATTTTGATACAATAAACGTAAACACCAAATCTCAAAACTAATACTAACTAAATCTCATATGTTGAGTTAGTAAACATATATTAGTTGTGACATTTTGTGTTTCAGTATTACTCTATGTTTTTACTAATACCAGACTTATTTTTAGTTTTCGCCATGTGCGTCAGAAAGCTTTAATGTATTAGGTGACAAAATTCGCCCCGATGTTTTACTGCTATCAAGTGATTCAATTGAAAACCATGTTTTTCGTCTTGTTTATAAGCAAATAACTTTAATAAAAATGTATAACTTACAATTTTTATCATCTACGAATTATGATTAAAATGTTCAAGAACGATTTCGTGTAAAAGATTGTCTTCAAAATTCGATGAAAGATAAGTTACATTGAAGATGAAGGTATTGCACACCTTTAATCTCATGGCTTAAATAATAAATTTAAAATACCAAATCTCATCTTAACAAAACTACTCTGAAATAACATCTTGGACTATAGCTTTAAAAATCTCACTAACGGAATAAAAAGGATTATCAGAAATCCGGACATTTCTTTTTATCCTATACCAATAAAAAAGCAGGACTCCTTCAGGGATCTTAAACGTAGCCACACCTAAATATTTGTAGGAAGACTGAACCTTATTTAACTCAGGGTATGACTTTTCATAAGCATTGAAACATGTACATAATTTAAAATACCTAGATTTAATTTTGTTTACATCAATCATTCAAATATAATGTGTTCAAAAATGTCGTAACGGCATTCACTTTTTTATTGCTTCAAATATTTTAACAGAATTTTTGACACATTAACTCTGTATCACTTTTGTAGAGTGTAGTAAGATGAGGGGTTACCATTTTAAATATAAAGGTACATACTCATATTAAATAGAGTACCACAAATAGTATTTCTATGTGTACTTGATATTGTAAAACGTTGACAAATAAATTTGATTAAAATCGAAACGAGAATACATCCGTTGGCATTTGCAACTGAATTGTTTACTGTATGCCGATTGTAAGCAAGATACTATAAGGTATAGTTTGCGCCATTTGGTTTCTCTTTTAATGCGTCAAATGATCTACCTTTACATTAAACAATTTTAACCTCCTCCACCCCAATCCTAAAATCTCATGTAGAGACAGACGTTTAACAAATATTGATCCAATACAGTTGGTATGTGTTTATGTTTAAACAATGTCGTAGAATGTTTATCAACGTTGATGTTTGTATTCGTAGTAAACTCAATATTCGGCAACAAAAATTGCAAATTGATTTCATTTTTGAACGTGATGAAATAGTTTTTGGTTTATAGTTTAAGACCATTCACAATTAATTTGGTGAATATTTTTGTGAATCATGCTGTAAAATGTGTATTCTTTTATTGTAAATATGTAATGTACGAATTCTCAATAGCATTGAATAGGCCTAATGTATTGTTGAAGGAAGGTAAAATGAAGACATTTAAGTATTATTATATCTACATCCTTTTTACATGTTTACCACTATGATTTTAATTTGTATACGCCAGTAATATTTACCCTTCTTACTAGTTGTCATGTTCGCGGATATTTGTGTACACCTTGATTAAAAAACCCGCTAGTAAAAAGTTTTAAAAGTTTCTTTCAATATAGTGTCTACGAGACATCTGAGGTTAAAGGACACAACAAACATGTTTTCTAAAATACAAATAATAATAAATTATTTTAAAAGGAAATCGTACGCACAAATTGTTTATCTTAGTGCACATTATGTTTTGTCAGGTAAACGTGCTTACATTTCAGCAAAACAAGTGTTGCAGCGGAGTAACAGCGTCACGTGTACGCGAAAGTTTATATAACTATTCGCATCAAATTGTGTACGTAAATGTGCCGCAATCCGAGCTAAGTGGGATAGGCAGGAATTCAATTGTGATTTTGCAAGAGTAGAGAGCAGGAGCAGCCGAGAGGGAATGAAGACGTTGTAGGGTAGGGTTGTTATCGATATAGGTTTCCATGGTGATTTGCATACGCCAATAGGCTCGCACCGGCCACCTAACCTAACCTACCTAGACATCAGTTTTTGAAAACTCTATCCTTATTTAGTTCAAACGGAATTTATTATGACCATTTAAAAAATTTTCTATTTTGTCTGGTTCGGTTTTGTAAATTATTAAACAAGGCTGATAAGAGTAAGAAATAGAATTTGTTTAATAACCGTTTTACATTGTATTTCAACTCAATGTCCCAATATATCGTTTTTATAGCGTTTATTTGAGATATATTCTTTTGTTTGGGATTTCGTACAGCCCCTGTCGTTGGTTTAGGTTTATTGTAATGGCAGTAGAATTACTTTAATTCTATCTTGATGAAACTAGACCTAGTTAATACGAAAATACTAACTCACAGGAAATAATAATAAAATGTTCATAAACGCAATGTTTAAATTAAATGTATGGAAATACAGTAAACCTAAACGACCATAACCTATTGTAAAAGATCATTTACGTTTAGATTTGAATTTTAAAATTTCGATTAAATAAGAATAAAATTTTGAATGGCAACAAAAAATATAAAAATGAAATGAAAAGTGTATGTAAAGTCTTGCATACATTGTAACATCTCTGATACTAGTCAATGGAAAGCTTCTGGTCGAGGCTGTCTACAGGATATGTCTAATTAAAAAGAGTGGCAAAAGCATTTAATATTTTTTCGGAATACCCTGTACTCGGGTTCCGAGATCTACCACACCTGGAAATAGCTCCAATTAAAAGTTGTCTTCCATTTATTGCATGTATTACCTTTCTACGATAAAGCGACCTTACATTAATATTTTACAATGTATGCGTAGGCACAACTTGGGAGAGTTCCAGTAAACTTAGGTCAAAAAACTTTTCGTTTCCCATTCATGAGCCATTTTCTTTAAAAAAAAATGTAATATATTTAAAAGTAGATCAGATAATGTGGTAACATTTGATAAACACATATTTATTATAATACTTTTATTTACTATAGTATATATTATTTATTATCTTAAATTTTACTACAAAAAATAATTTTGTTCTCTTGTTTACTTTAATTTTCTCTTGGCCATTTACACTTTTTAATGTTAAATACACTTTAAATTTATTACAAATTTACAAAAGACAATTTTTTTTAATTACAAACAAAGCGTTTTTTTGTAGCCTACATTAATATCCACTGAGTTATCTGAAAAAAAAACAACTATTTATTCTCCGTTTTCTGCAACAGCCACAATTTGGTGCATAACATTTTTCCCTCCAGATACCACTTTAAGAGGTCACATATTAGTAAAACAACTGCTGAGACAAAAATACATCAATGAACTTCCATGTCTGTGTATTATTGGCTTAGCCTCAATTATTTTCGTAAATATGAATGTCCATTTTTTAATAAAGCTTCTTCCATTGTAAAATGCAAACTGTTTACTATAACTGTAGGTGGAAGAAAAATGTTGTGTGTTACGGGAAGAAGGTACTTTAGTCGTGTATATATATGTTAAATAAAGTTAGGCCTCATTTTCAGCGTTTTTGCGGAAACATAATTTGTGTTTTCCTGTTCTAGGCTAAATGGCTAAAGTTTGCAATTAACCTCCTGACCATATTGTAGTTTCTAGAATACATTTTTCCTTCTTACTAAATCATTTGTGTACTATATTTTTTTTATATTTAGAACAAAATTAGGCTTAATTTTATTCTTTTTGTAAATATTTTTTCTGTTTTTGTCAACATAGCTAAAATTTGAATACGCCTCCGTACCATATTTTAGTTTCTAGAAGAGAAAGTTTTTCCTATTTCCTAATTAATTTGTATATTACATTTTTGAATATTTATAACAAGATTATGCCTCTTTGTGATGCCTTTTTGTAAACATATTTGTGTTTTTATGAATTTACTCATGGAAAAATGAATTCTAGTTTATAGAAGACAATATACAGGGTCACACTGACTTAAATAAAAACCCCGAACCACAAAACAAGGAACAAAACAATAACTAAACAACTAAATTGTAAGTTATGTTTAATACGTTACCCTTATGTACATTTCGATGACATGGTCATCATCCTCAGAGGGTTTTAACACTACTCCCCCCCCCCCCCACTACTGGGTTTGTTTAATATACAGGGTGTTTACAAACTCCCTGGAAAAATGTTGTGTATTTGTTCCTTAGGTCAAGACAATCAAAAAACGTCATATAAATATGGGAAAACTGACATGCCTAGTTTTCTGTCTGTCCGTCTGTTTGTGTTTTTTACTAACTATTTTATAACTTGAGTACTACTTTAGATAGAAACTTCAAATTTGGCACAAACGTGTACCTTAGTAGTTCAAAAAAGTTTATAACATTTCGTTAAGATATCTTAAACAGTTTCAAGATGGCGGCCATTTAAAATCTTTGACGTTAAATTACAAAAAAACCGTAATTTTTATTAAAAAAATTTACCAGTAATAAAAAATGTACAATTTTAAGACGAACAAAATCATACTTTATTTGCTACAATCGGAAAATAAATAACTGAGTAATTAGACATTTACTGAAATAATTATCATAAAAAATTTGCTCTAAACAACAATTTGCCGTGTAGGCTATAGTTGTTACATAATTAGGTAAATGTCTCAATACTCAGTTATTTATTATCCGATTTTAGCTAATAAAGTATGATTATGTTCGTCTTAAAATTCTACATTTTTTATTACTGGTAAAATGTTTTTATAAAAATTACGGTTTTCGTGAAATTTAACAAAAAAAATTTTAAATGGCCGCCATCTTGAAACTGTTTAAGATATCGTAACAAAATTTTAATACACTTATTTGACCTACCATGGTACACACGTTCGTGCCAAATTTGAAGTTTTTATCTAAAATAGTACTCAAGTTAAAAAATAATTTGTAAAAAACACAAACAGACGGACAGGCAGAAAACTAGGCGTTTCAGACCCATATTTTAAGTTTTTTGTTTGTCTTGACCTAAGGAAAAAATACTCCAAATTTGTCCAAGGAGTTTGTAAACACCCTGTATATATATATAAGATACCCCACAAATTTACACTTGGGGTGATTTTTTGTAGGATATATTATCCTTTAAAATATAATATAGTTTAGAAACACTAATTTTGAATATTGACATTTTTATAAATGTGTTAATACTAGAAGGTAATGTTTTGCACAAATTTCCCAAACATTTATATTTTGTTTCCCATAAACGTATTTTTTTTTAATTATAACTTTTTTATTGTTTCTTGTAGAAAATTATGTTTTGTCTACATTTTGTTTATCTTGGATTTATTATGCAATTTGTTTTGACATTTTCCCAAAGAGCCAACTTTTGACATTTCAATTTACCAAAATAGTTTTTCTCTATTTGTGACGCAATTAGTTTTTGTGTGGTAATTGTTAAAAAAATCAATTACACACACACGTTCTCTGTAATTTTCTGAACACGAAAATGTAAAATAGTATATACTTTACTAAAATGGATTAGATTATAGAGGTTTTTAAATGACAATGTGTTCGAGTAGTAAAAACGTGCCAGAAAGTATAATAATTTCTAACTGGCAGATGGAGGGTTAAACATCAACTACACAAATTATACACTTTTTTGATTACCGTAATGGGTTTATTGTTAGGAATCCTGGTGGATTGCATTTATTGCATGTTTTCAGTACTTAATACATTTATTTGGATTGATTAGTGTGTTAAAATGAATAGCTGCATAGCAAACACGGTTATCAAATATGTCTTATCTACTTTTAATAATTTTACTTAAAAACAAGAAAATCAATGGAGCTTCAATGGAAAACGATACTTTGTATGATCTAAGTTAACAGGAACTTTTATTTTACACATAACCTAGGAAACAAGGAACCTTGTATCTTGTAATTAAGGAATTCTACAAAGAGTTTCGGGACACTCTGTATATGAAGTAGTAGTTACATCGTTTCAGCAGAAATAAGGAGTTTATTTTTTGTTTTACCTACACGTAAAACTTTCAAACTGTCCGAATTGTCTGGATTTCACTATACTATTTACCTAGTTAATGTATTATAATTTTAAAGCTTGTCTCCTTCAATAAACTCCCCATTTGCAGTAATACATCGCAGCGGTCTTGTTTCCCTCTGTTTAAAGGCAGGGAGAAAATGTATTGCTGTCAGCTGTTTCAACATCAGAAGTTTTCTTCTTTAGTGAATCATCCGACTCAAATCTTGTCCATTTAAGTCACCGATTTAACTTTTATGAAAATATAAAAGTCGCACGGTGTAAAATTGGGCGAAATTGGAGGATGTAGTAACATTCTTTTCGGTCGAATATCCTTCATAGAAAGTGCTGTGTGAGCAGGAGCATTGTCCTGGTGAAGAATGAAAAAAACTTTTCCACAGTTTTCCTATCAATTTCAACTTTTTGAAACTACCTTAAAATAATGCTGTTAAACTCTATTGCCTTCTGAAACCCGTTCTTTCAAAATTACACCCATGATATCGAAACACGAAATAAGCATGGCTTTAAATTTTGCTTTTCTTTAGACAAGTTTTTTTCATTCTTGGTGACCACCCAGTGCATCTACTGGATCATACTGGATCAAACATGAATTTGTATGATCCAGGCTTACTCTTTACTTATTGAAACAAGTTTGGTCTGCGGAAGTTGATGCAGAATGTCAACACAACATTCATTGCGTATTTTGTTTGCTCTGGTGCGAGAAATCTTGGGAAACTCTTATCATGTTAAGATCCTTGAGCTAAATTCTCCATGTTAAATTTTTGTCAACGATCACAGATTCAGCAATCATTAGTTCACTGAGTCGGCCGCCTTTTCGGAAAAAACTTATTGATTGTTTTAAAATTTTCTTTGGTTCTTCAAGAATAAGGTAGTCTAAGACGTAAATCATTTTCAACGTTCTCACGTGCCTCGCTGAATTTTCTGCGCCACTCAAACATACGCGCAAAAGACAGGCAGTCATTCTCATATGCTGTGGCAAACATTTGTAAACCTTATGTTATATTTTTTTTTCAATTTAACTAAACGTTTAAAATAACTGGTTGTTCTACTTTTAAAGTGAACGTTTTGCGACAGACAAAAGAAAACTAAATGCAGATTTACATTCAACTGAAAGTTACTGAGGTTCAACAGGTTCAAGGTCACCACGCTTGCATTTACAACATGCAATATTCTGACAGGATTGCGACGAGGGGAAATTACAGTCTTGTTATTAAATTTAACGGACGGACTTAATTTAGGAACATAGTTCAGATGTTATTCCCTAGCTCCATTTTAATTACTGATGATCGTCAGAGTAATAAACTACTCGATGGCCAGAAAAAATTTGGTGAAGTTTATCTATAATTTTCTACAGATTTTTGTATGCATACTTAAAATTTTTAGTTTAATCATAAATATAGTCATTGTAAAATAAACAATTAAAATAATGTTGCTTTCTAGCAGTTAGCTGTAAAATAAATAAATATTGATCTTGACTTGTGAGATGATGAACTTGATAGAATAAAACTAGAACACAGATTATCACAGCTAATAAAAGTTAACTAAGTTATATAACTGAATTATAGTTTGATCATCGTAGCTCGTGCATCACTGAAGATGGCGACATTGTGGTTGAAACGCGTTTGAGCAAATAAACGTAATAGTTGTCAGAATATGTGTTCAAGTTTTTTCTATCAAGTAAGCAGTTACTAACGCTTTCCAAATGAAGTATTATATTTGATCACTTCGGTACATTTTGTATAACGTGGCCTTCGTCAGCTTGACCAACAGCAATCAGTTTTCATTATCGTTATCTTATTATTACTATATTTATGGTTAAGCTGAGTGATTTGCAGCCAGACCGTCTTATTGTTAGTCACGTTGTTTAGTTTAGTTTTTTAAGCAACTAAATTTAATTGTTTATGTTTTGTTTTTCATAAAGAATAGAAAGAAAATAGTTATTACCTACAAGTAAAATTATATTAATAATGTATTATTATTTTGAAGAAGCTCTTGTATGCCGATTGCCTAATCTGCGCCGTAGGCAGATTCTTTGACTAAATCGTCTAAACGACCATATTTCCTACTCCCTATTTATATTACTCGAACCTTGCGAATATACTACTGTTTATAAATGTAATTTTTATAAAATATAATATATTTAGATAATTTATATTTTTAATGAAAATTAAAAAATATGTTTTTCTTAGTTTGTTAAGGTTTACTTAAATGTTTAGATATTCTTAAACCGACATACAATTATTTACAAAATTCACCTTCTGAATTCTTGCTTACGTAAATTATAGCTTTATTTATATTGAGACAATAAATTTACGTTTAATTATTCTAATTAGTTGATTAGTTTCTGTTACAAAATATGGTTATTTTGAAGCTATTGAGTATTTTATAGGATTCGTTGAATACTATTCCATAATACACAAATAATGGTACACCTTTTACCAGTATTTTTGTAAAATAAAGCATCCGTATAATTTCTCTTTCGACCTCGCACATTTCCGATTTTCGTTACTGCTTGCCTCCTAAATTATAGGCCTACTGTTGAATTATTTATGTTTAACACTTAAATTTGTTACTTCACTGAAAAAGGCAACTTAATGGTCAAAACGCGTTTCGAAATAAAACATTTGAACTACAATTATTATGTTTGCTAGTAGGTATCCATAGAAAAACAGTTTAAGAGTCTAACATTTCACTAGTTGAACTATGAGAGATGGCTAAACATAGAAAATACTCACATTGAGGATTCCATTTGTAAAACCGCTACAACTAAATGTAATTAAAGTTTTAACAAATCTGAATGGCTGTAAACTAAAATATTTGGCGCTAAAACATTCCCTGTTCAGTTTAATAATAAGTAAACTTCATTTTCATTCCACACAAAACTTCAACTAACGTGGCTGTCTTCTCTTATATTTATAAATAAAAGAAGAACGGAATATTGCAATAAAGTGGTCTAATTAAGTGTTTGGAGACTGCGAAAGCAAAACGCGTATGCGTATGATAAGAGAGGGTAAGGTTGTTTGTCTGTGTGCGTTGGGGCGTGGCATGATGCGTAGGAGTGCGTAAGGGAGAGAGACATTGATTGTAAGGGTGGGGAGCATCGGAGCGGTAGCAATCAGATTTTGTACCCACCCCTTACATCCCCCCCATGAAAACCTTAGTCACAGTCGCCGA
Organism: Philaenus spumarius; assembly: GCA_018207615.1. Taxonomy (NCBI): domain Eukaryota; kingdom Metazoa; phylum Arthropoda; class Insecta; order Hemiptera; family Aphrophoridae; genus Philaenus; species Philaenus spumarius. Next base: position 140,335 of record JAGFPH010001106.1, on the reverse strand, counting down.
CTCAGAAATATGTGTCAAGGGTGAATTCGTAATCTACACGTTACTTGGACGATCTTCAGTGGGAAAGGATGGGACTACTGTACTTGCAGTTTTTGTATGAAATGTGTTGGAGATTCGTGATCAGCGTGGATTTTTAAGACGTTATCTTCCTCTAAATTCAGTTGTGGGGGGGGGGGGATCTGTTCAGTTAGTTGGGTATTTTACTCAGCTCGCGTTTGGGGTGTTAACTTTAGTTTGGTTTGTGTTTGCCTACTACAGTGGTTTCGTTTTAATCGAAATCATCTTCAGGATACTTGGAAGTACATGTATATTGGGGAGCTATCAATTACGAGTTCTTACTTTATATTATACATAAAGTAATATATTTAGACAGCAATCTGTTCTAAAAAATATACAAGTTTTGTAAAACTTCCGCATACATTTCAGTCTATAGTTGGCGTAGGAATGTGATGAAATATTAATACAAATATTTTACTGTGACCAAATTCCAAAAATAAATTGAAAAAAACTATTGATGTGCGTCTTTAAAGAAGAGCACTGACTAACAATATCGTAGTAAAACTGATATAAATATTTTGAAGACTGAGTACAGACAAATAGTGTTTATTTACATCATTAAAAATGTTTCAAAGAATTGTCACATAACTGTTTGTGTTTTGTTACGGCCGAGTAATAATGAAATAAGCCTAGGAAATTTGGTCCTTTATAACCAAGTTAAAAAAGATTCTAATTTCACAAAAATAAAGGGTTCTTTAAAGTAACTTAAAGGGGAAATACAAACAGAAACGTTAAGACAAAAAGGGATATTTTTTATTTTATATGAAACTTGACTTTTGGAATAGTGTATATAGCTCCAATCAATAACATTCCGTTGATGTGTCTACGGCTAACAACAGACGAGACACCGGTGTACGGTACACTAGTGTACGGGACACTAAATGTACTATCAATTAAATGTGTGTCAACAGATGAGACACTGAGTAGCGCGCTACCAGATTCTGTGGCTCTACGGTGTCTCTCCCTGCGAGAAGCTGGGACACCGGGACAGTGTCCCGGACACCGGTGTCTCGTCTGTTGTTAGCCTTACCGCTTTCCTACGTATTCCGAGGTATTTCAATGTACGGGAACTTTTCGCCAACCATGTTTGTGTAATGGACACCTCGCTTCAAAAGAAAAGTTGCCCAGTTCGATCGCCAAGGAACCATATTGTTTTCACCTGATAAAAATCTTGCAATGTTTTTAATTTTATGTGGAGTATATTCGCTTTGTATATATATTATATTTTAGCAACATAATCGTTCTTTTAAAGTATAT
>JAGFPH010001106.1:94177-139011 GCA_018207615.1 Philaenus spumarius | reverse complement strand
TATATATTATATTTTAGCAACATAATCGTTCTTTTAAAGTATATATAATGTCCTGTAAATAAGTTGTATTGCTAATTGGTCTTTTTTAAAACAAAAACAAATACTCTTTTCTTATTTATTAAGTTTATTTAAAGATTATAAATATCTAACAGATTATATATTTACGACTTATTTTAAGGATGTGAATCTTTGACAGTTAAAAATTATGTTTTTACTTAAGACAAAGTTGATCAAATTAGTCATCAATATTTCATTTTACATCGCATGAATATATGCTTTTCCTTTTCTATTATAAAATTCTATTACTTCTTAACTCAACGAGCAAGTTCCCTAACAAAATATATCCCTAACCATATGGTGCAAGAATGCATATCCTGGTTGAACTCCATAGTATTCTAGAATCAGAACAAATAAGAAAATGTATAAATAACTATCGAGCTTTACTTGTGAGAAGATATCCTTGAGAGAATATAGCTTGAACACAGAATCTCACAACCAGTTGATTAACTCAAAACGCAATTCAACGACAATGTCACCATTTTCAGTGATGCACGAGCTGTAATAATCAAACTTATTAATACACCAAATAATAATTGGGTAAATCTGTGTTCATTCTTTCAAGTATTTCATCTCACAAGTCAAGTTCAATATTTATTTATATTTAACCACTGACTGCTAGAAATCAAAGTTATTTTAAAATTGCATCTTACAATGACTCTATTTTTGTCCAACTAAAGTTACTAAGTATTTTTTTTAGTGAGCAACTAATATTTTAAAGTTGCAGTTAGAGTCCCCAAACATTTTTATGTTATAGTTTGATTATAGTTTGCTTATGTTAGCTCGTCCATCACTGAATAAGGTGAGATTGTAGTTGAAAAGCGTTTGGGAATATTAACTTATTAGTTATGAGATTCTGTGCTCAGGTTTTATTCTATGAATTATAAGAAAGCGCGCTGATGGTGGTAATACAGTGCCCTAAGTATTGCAGTCACGAAACTAAATTATTATTTACAAAACAAACGACATTTTCTTTTCATAAAATACTACAGGGCTCCACCTCTGTTCGCTTCATTCGCCAACACCTGCGGTGTCTCTAGTCGAAGCAAATGCAAACAGGTTATTTTATATAAATAGGCCTAACTATTAAATTCTATTATGTTTCGTTTATTTTTAATGAGGATGTAACACAGTGGTTTATTATTTTTAAATTCCTTAATTTAGCCTAGTAATGGTTAATTCTCTTGGAAAGTATAACAATCAACATTTTTTTATATGGGTTGCTACTACATTTTCATTCCTTAGGAGCACACGACAAAATGTCAATCTATGATACTTTTATAATGTTGTAAGATATAAATGTACAAATTTGCAGCTCACTAACTTTAAGGAAAATATAACAAGCAATTTTTATTGTTTTAGGGGTTGTTATCACATTTTCACTCCTTAACAGCACGCGACAAAATGCAAATCTAGTTAACTTTTTCTATGTATCTTGTAAGAAATATAATTTCAGCTCTCTAGCTTTAAGTAAAGTATAACAATTAATATCCTTAAATTATTTAAAATTAATTATGGCCTATGTTTCTCAGAGATAGTGTAGCTTTTTATTAGTAAAACTATGTTTTCAATCGGTGTAGTCGTTCCAGAGATACCCCCTATATAAGAACAAACACACACATTTTACCTCTTTATAATATTATAGTATAGCTGAATAAATTAAAATTGTCAGTTATTATAAAATGGAACTAAACTAATGGGACAAAAACTCAATCTATAATTTAGGCAAACAGTACAAGAAATTTAGTTTCACAAACTGTAACATTTTCATGATTACAACTAAAATAGTAAGAAATAAAAACCGTAAAAAATGTGATTAAGAATAAAAGTGAGCAATCTTGACTCACTCGTTAAAAAATGCGCTAGGCCTAATAAGTAAGTAAACTCCACTACAGTGCTTCTCTGTACGTTTTAGCCTTACATAAGAATTTCCTAACGAACTTCACTTATAACCGTTAAAATATTGTATATGGTCCTTTGAAAGTTTGCCATCCCTGATTGTAATTAGATTTGCAAATATGAATTTTATTTGCACAATCTAATCTAAAAATCCTATACTACATTTTTATTAAAATGAATAGTAATATGTTGTGACAAAGAATAATCAAAAGAAAATATAGGTATGTTGTAGGTTCTAACCTTAGATTTTGTATATGTCCTATTGTTTTCCACGTGGTATTTCAACCCATTCTTAGGGCCCAAGTTGGAAACGCTAATACAAAATATTATCCTACGAGGGAGTGTAGCTATATCTTGAAGTAAAGTAACATTAAACTGTTTAACATTATTCCGTCCCAATGTGACAAGCTCGACAATTCTATCCCCGGTTATAATCTTCATCTCAATGACATGTCGATAGCTTGAGTATAATTTTGGCGTCGACTGTACTTAAGCGCACCGAGGCGTCACACGTTGAAGGCGACGCGTGCCAGGCGTCGGAGCGACCCTAAAAAAGTCCTCCCTCTCATCATCCCCCGTCAGTCATTAGAGTTGTATAAACGTCCAGTACCAGTTAGGCATTACATCCCTTCACCTATGTATGTTATTAGCCCCTTCACGTTGACAACCCTGCTAATTTTTATACCCTTTCATGTATCATCGGTTCTGTCATTCCTAACGGTTTGTCGTTCATTAGCGGGGATGTGTCGAGATGTTTGTAAAACTGTTTGTCTGTTTGCTGAGCAGTAAACACAGACAGGAAGGCAAGCCGTGTAGAGTCAAGTCAAGTAACCATCACGTGACTACTATTTTAAGTCACTTATCTGTTAAATAGGAGAGACCCTCGTACTGGCTTCGCTTGATTTTTAAACACGAAATAGTTTAGGCTATTTTAAATAATAAAACACTAAAATGTATAATTCCACATAAAAATAAAGTCCTACTTATAATCTAATTTCATAATTTGTTTTTATAGTAGAGGGATTTTACTACTATGGGTAAATTCATATATTTTCAATAGATCGCGGAGTGATAACGTTGCAGGAAGGTTAAAGAATCAGTTCTCAGGCTAGGGTTATTTTAAAATATATTTTTCATAATCCTTATAGTAGAATAGGGTAATTCAATTTGCTGATAATACAGCACTAAAATTTCAAGCAGATTCTCTACAATAATTAATTGGAGCTAATGACTTGTATACAAGTAAATACCACTGGACAGTAATTTGGTTACAGTTCGTGTAAAATTAAGTACATACACTTTATAATAGAAATCGTACCACAAATTACACACCAAGAGTCATGCTAGGCGATAATATACTTGAAAAATAAAATTTTCGGGTATTCTAATTGATAAAAATTTGAACTGAAATATCACAATAGGGCCAAAATTAGTCAGTATAATTTTACCTAGAGGTACAATTTGAAGCTATACTGTGGTACTACGATTCTTTTAGAGCCTATTATTTCATTATCTGGTCTGTGGAATTTTTCTTTTGGAAAACTCAGCAGTTTAGAAAGAGTGATTGTCTTTTAAAAAAATATACATTTGGCTCTTCTAGGATTGTTGAATGCGACTATTATATATAAGAACAACATTTTAAACGATTGTTTTCTTTAAATAATACAAAAATGTGTCGTAGTTTTCACACACAAAACCCCATAGAACACGATAAAGCTGAAATTAAAATTACAGCTGTAATACCGGAATACTCATTTGCAAATAGTCGAGTCAACTAATAATAAAACAATAATTATTTAAAAATAAAATAATACTGATCGTATTTTTACTAATAAGCATCTTATTTTTGGTTTGAATCCAAAATCAAAAGGGCGCTCTTAAATCTTAATTAATAGTAAATTTTAAAAGTTTCAGTTTCTGTCAGTTGTTTTTTATTTATAAATAAATATTGAGTTAGAGTGAGATAGAATCAAGCTTTAACAAAGATTGACACTAACAATACTATTACTCCAGCTAGTGAATTATAATTTGATTATTGGGCTGAGCATCACTGAAGATTGATAAACACAATAAAGGTAGGCCTATTATTTTTGTATGAATTCGTTGAACATTTTATTTTACCAAGTTTATTATTGCCTAGGAATTTATTTATAGAAGTAACTTTCATAAGAAAATATGTTTTTCAATTTTATCATCTTACCTTGTCTCGTGATGTTACTCCTTGATGATACTGCCCAATTATGATCTGCCTCTTGCTCTGCTTCTACTACCTCTCACACCCTCTCTTCTTATAGCTTCAGCTTCCTACAACCATTGCTTCAGAAGTCTTCCCTTGCTTCTTCTGCCTTGTGGTGTACTACACATAAGTATTTAATTTCTTCTGTCTCCCAACCTTTCAACATGCACCAGAAATTGTAGCAGTCGCTTTTTCACCTCGGTAATGAGGCCATTGTCCTTAATTCTTCTTGTTTTTAATTCTGCATTAAATCAAACTATACAATTCAATCGTTGAATACAGCTCCATATATTGCCTTTAAAATTTGTTGTTTCTATGTCAGCCGTTCATAGTTTTCCTTTCGAGGCCACATACTTTTAAGGAATACATATTTTTTGCCAACTTTAATTTCAAATGAGTGTGAGTTTCATTAAAATTCCACGATATTATTTTTAAGATGCACGTTAATATCCCAGAGATTAGTAACTTATATAGTTTCGTTGCAAATAAATAACTTTTTTTAAATAAATATTTACTTTTCTAATATTGGGATTGTAAATATGTAAAGTTAACACACAGAGTATAGAGAAGAGAATTTACGTTTTGTTAGAAAGTAAAGCTTGTCGGAAACAAAACATGTCAGGATGCAGGATGAGAAGAGAAGACGGAAGGGAAGGGTGAGGGTGAGGAAGTCACCCCCTAGTGTGTCCTTTGCACATTCCATAATGCATGAGCACTGAGACACCCAGCTGACAGAGAATAAAACTTGTCTTGAAATATACTGCAAGTGATTAGACACTACGTAAAGGTCTGGGTAATTATACTCCGTGGTGTGGTATATCAGCTGTGCGACAAACATCTGATGCACGACCGTGTAACGAGGTTACTCAAAATATGCTGATTAATGTCTTTAAGATATTATGCATCTCAAACGATTGGCCACAGCATCCGTTTCTCAAACGCTTAATTCAATCGAAGAAACATCTAATTTAAAAAAATGTATTGGGGATAATTTTCTGTAAAAAGACCTTATTATTTTGTCCCCATTGATCGAATAACGAATACAGAAAATACCTTTTTATTTTGAAAACTGGTTTCTGCCAGTAACTCTACGCAAATAATTTATTATATTTGCTTACAATTTTGTTCTTTCTTAAAAATAGCCACACAAATTTACAAGTGAAAACGATAACATTTTGTTGGACTGACCAGTAAACTCCCGCATTTTCAAACACAAAGCTTATATGAAAGAGGGAAATGTGAAAATTAGAAAAAAGACTAAATTATTTAGAATGTAATTAGTGTGTGGTTATAGAACGAAAACATTTAAGAACGCTTTATAGATTTAGTTCAATCACTACCAAAACGAGTGAAAAAGGTAAAAATAATTGATAACTAACAAATTGAGAAGAATATAAAAACGTAAGTAAAATATTATCTTTATTGATATTATTGACGGCACTTAACTTTCAATGCAAATTTTAATTGCACCGTGCTAATTGTGGATTTTTAAATATAGTGGAAACCCAATTCATAGTTTTTCGTTTTTTAAAGTGTTTTTCCTTCACAATAATCTAATAACGTAAACATTAAATTCAAATTTATATTGGTAATTTTTAAGACATACACCCAACATTCTAAATGACGTATATAAAATTACAATATAAGATTAAAGTTACACTAAGGTATTGCAGAGCAGTAAATGAAATGTAAAATCACAATCCTAACAGGACACCTGGGGAGGTGTAATTCACTACCCCTTACTAAATAACGACAATGGACTGACGATATTATCTCATCAACATCCCACCCAATATCAATAAAAAGCATTTCATAGGCTAATCCTACATTCCTGTCGTCGCTATAGAGACAACCCTCCAACCCTTATTTGCTTCTTCATTATGTCCAAGTATTCTGTATTACATGCAGTATGTATTCTGTTATTTGTATTGATTTGACTCCCGGCCTCAGTTGATCGTCGAACCTTTGTTTATTCTATTAATAATTTAGTGTTTTTGTAACTATTATTGTCATTAATTGTACTTGACGATTATTCATTACATTACTGGTAGCTGGTATATAGTAAATATTCTTCCAAAAGTTGATTTTGGGTTTACTCTAATAAACTTTATAATTCCTTTTTAAGTGTTAAGTGTAGAGGACACCTCGGAACGATTTTATTCTTTCCTTTCTTTTTCTTTTAACTCAAAGAGATAGAGAGAAAAAAAAACACATACAAAAATGGTAGATCCTAAGCAGGTTTATCCTAAGGATTACCTAACTTTCCATGTAAAAACAAAAACAAGTGAAACAGTTTTGTATGTAGGAAGTTTAAAAAGTGTTATGTTATATAGAAGCAATTGCAGTTGGTTTGTTGTTTAGTTTTGTATATTTTGCTCTAAATACAGTGTCATATGGTTATGTTTGTTACATGGAAAATAAAAATATCTTATCTCATCTTACTTAGTAAATTTTAGGGCTGGCTGTGTGTGCCAGGCTTGTATCTTTAAAATGAACACCTTTTGTTATTTAAATTCAGACATGAATGAAATGTTAAAATATTTTTTAGAACCTCTTCCCTATAAATAATGGAAAGGGAGAGGAAACAAAAGGTTTTACAATCTTTGAAACAAGTTTTTAATTAACATTAATAGTGTCATTGATTTTTTGTTTTCACTCCAAATTTTAAAAGCTAGAATTTAATTAGTTTCGTCCTTAAAAACAATGATAAACTAAAATACAAAAGAATACACAATAAATAATTTTAACACAATGAAATTAACTTAATATCTTTTATAGCATGGCAACATACAAAATAATATAGGTACAAATAAAACTAAAGTGCTGTGATTAGGTTACTCTAAATGAGAACTTTTGTTTTAGCAACCACAATCTACAAGTAGGAGAAATAGTCTATATACAATTAAACTCAAAACAAATTAGTGAAACTTATTTTTAGTTATATAACATATCATGTGCCTTGCGTCCCTTACAGACATAACCTCATACATATATTCCTACTGATATATCACATTCACTCAAACACAACACTCATAAACGCATTTTAAAAATGAGAGAATGCATATTCGTTGAAAATTCCTAACTTTAACACATGAGTATTTGCCGTTTATGGGATTATTAAATAACACAATAGGCAACTGATAATCAAAAGTTTTTATACATTAAAATTTTTAATTTGGAATTAAATAATTAAAACCACTCCCTCATTTGATGTTATATTATGACTATACATTAAGAAGTTATGGGACTTATTAACAATCTTTTTCAGTATATTTTACACATAGGGGCCTATAGATAATTCAAAGGAAGGGCTGCAGTTTTTGAAGAGTGGAAGGGAATGCTTGAGATTTAAAAAAAGATTTGAACGAATTTTGTTTATCAACATCAATAGGTGTTAGTGCTGCATTCAAAGCACCTTGCACAAATATCATATTACGTGTAAAGTATACGAGTTTTGAAATGTTTAAAACGTTATACAGTATTAAAATTATTAATAAAATTAAAAGAAAAAGAAATTAAAAGAATGGCTTAAACTCTACATTCAAATATCGTAACGAAATAAAGTAAGGAATTGTTTAAAATCCCTGTACCTCGTTTAAATCCTAAAAGTCAACATCTGAGTATTATTGATTTTAAATCTTCATACAAATAATTATAATTTTATAAAGAACTATAGTTAGTTGTTAAATTCTTTATAATAATCCTTTAATATTATAAAGTTAATAATACAAATTTAATATAATGTTCTATAATTGTACAGTAAATAACTGTATTCTTTTTAGTTACTGATTTAGATTAACATTGTGCCTTAGGTAACACCGCCATTGAGATGAAAAATGAACTTGTTTAAAGTTAGATTAACGGTTAAAACTAGGTTTACCCGGGTGTTGGGTTAGGTTAGGTTAGAAACATGTACTATGTCAGTTATATTTTGGTCATTACCATGGTTAAAACTAGGATTATCCGAATTTTTCTAGGTAAACCTAGTTTTAACCGTTAATCTAACTTTACTCGTAACATATACAACGATTAGCCACCTGGGTGCTACAAAATGAGTTTATTTGTATGGTGTATGCTTGATAGTAACCATGTATGGTGTTTGTATATCAAACACTATATTATTTAATTTTGTAATGCATTTCAAAAAGATAGTATTATAAAAGGTTTATTATAGCACGAAGTGGGTTAGAACCATCTTCGCGTTGTTACAATAATAGAACCATCTCTACAATAAATAAACACCAATCAACTAACAGATGTGCTTAAACGCATGATACAAACACAGAATATAAGAGAAAAGTCAAATTAATACTTAACCGAGGATCTGCCATTAAATGGAAATTATATTACCTGTTTTGTTAATGTATTTATTTATGAAAACAGATTATATAAATGAAAGGTAATTAAAATTAATGGTAGACATATTGCAAAATGTTATAGAAATCAAACTAAACTGTAAAGAATAAAAGGTAATAATTAAGAAACTATTTATTTTTAATTAGTTAAATCGGAAAGGATTCAATAAAATTTCATTATTATATAATCTTATTATAAATATTATATTTTTGTTTCTAATTGTTTCTTTGTTTATATGCTCCACGTGTTATAATTTTATAACAAAAAAAAAACGTAAAAACCAGTAAAAACTTGAAATTGTTGGAGATATGACGATGGTTTAAATACAAAAAATGTCAACTTTACGAGCCCTTTGATGTGATAGACCACTAGACCTATTTGGCATTTTAATTTTAGACGTGGACTTTTTAATTTTTTGAAGTTCAGAATTTTTACAATTGTTGAAATGCTACTATCATTTGCAATCTTTGGTAAAGTTTTGGTTTATAAGAATAAGACTGTACAGAGTTAGTAAATAACATGTTTTTTTTTTAATCTTGAAAAAGTTTCTATTAAAAGACTTTTAATTTTAAAATGATGTAACACTTGATTTATTTCGATATTTCCTTATAAACAACCCTCGCCCTTTGAAACTGAGATTTTCCTTCACTATACAGTATAGTAGAGTTAAGGATGAAAGCAGTAAACTGATTCATTCGTTAGCTATATGTACAGTAAGGGATAACGTAACATTACTATAGCCTACTGTACACACCGCAGAAGAATCGGTCCTATAGCTCTAGTAGTTTTATCGATACTTACAATACAAAGTAAGACATGATATGTAGTTTAAAATTAAACACCAATAAATACACAAAGCTAGTACGCCCACACACAAACACCCGTCAAACCATACAAATGAATCCAACGATCATTTACTACCATCTAGCTCCCAAAGGAAGGGTTCGCGTTTAAAGGGTTCGTTTACGCACTGAATATTGCAATTATATCAATTCTCTCAAGAGCGGTGAGTGAGTTTTAATTATTTAAGTATTAAACAAGACCCAAGGGGGAGAGATTCAGGGACAAAGAAAGGGGATGCGGAGGGTAGAACGGGGGTGTTGAAGTCTATATCCGGAACTTCTATCCGGAAACGCTATTTACTACAATACAGAAGCTATATAAACACAACACTGGCAATATGCGTGAGGGGAACGAACGAGTAACAGTGTAGCAAAAGGATTTAAGAAAGCGGGTAATTAGGGTGTTTTTTTGTAATTGCAACACTTGTTGGTACTTCTTGAAAAGTGTAAGTTGATAGGATGATAGTTGCGTTTAAAAATTACTATTTTTCACTATATTTCAGAGAAATTTATGTGTTTTAATCGGCTAAAAGCGAGTATACGACCTTACGTCCGTATGTGAGTAACACAAGTGTATAGCGCATGAGCAGAGCAAGCTTGTATTGTTTGGTTTATTCGTTAAAATAGAACAGCTGATTTCGTCCATGGTCTGTAGTACTTCAACAACTATGTGAACCATTTAAGCTCATGTTTACAACATTTGGGTAAAATTTTGTGTCGTATCAGATAACACATCAGATTATTTCTGTCATGTAAGCTTAGTCTGTTGTGGGCTATTGGTATGAGTTATTGCTATTTTGATATAATCATACAAGTTTGAGCTTCTGCTAATTGACAAATACAGACCTACTGATGATGAAAACTTGAGTGAATTTTAAAATGCACTACAATTGTTTTTTTTTTTCTAAATGACGGTATATATTTGGGTTAAATTTGATAATTTAAATACAATTAAAATTTATGATTTTTGTTTCGTTTTCCAAAATTTACTTTAAGTATGTATGTATGTATGTATGCGTCTTTAAGTAAAATGTTTAATGCGACATTTTTTCCGTCCTGTCTGCTTCTGACACAGACATTTAATTACACTTTTAAGACGCATACAAAAATACAGTTTCTCTGATGTGTATCAAGTTAATCTGCCCGTGGTTTTTCACGGGGCTTACTGGTCAATATAATTATATAAAGAAGAAACGTCTGTGAGAATGTGTGTTCGCTATCCACGTTTAGACCATTTGACAGATAGAGACCCAAATTATCACCAGATAAAGCTAAAGCCTTAAAATATATTTTGATTGCTTAAATTTAAGGGGTTAAAATGGGGAAACTACCCTAAAAAAATACCCTTTTTAAAGGGTAGACACCACACATTTTGCACAATTGTGTTTAATGATACATAAAACAATTAGGAACCTCGAATAGAGATTATTTGCATTTAAGCTAGAGAGCTGAAATTTAGTAGATTTATTTCCTAAATGTTATATATAGAAAGAAAGAAAACACAATTGAATTTCTGTTACTACCGTCTAAGAGGTTAAAATAGGGTGGCTGCCCCTAGCAGTAAATATAGGATAAGCGATTGCAGCAGTACTATACAATTTCAACTAGAGGAATTACTTGAATACTTTGCACTTTCCAGGAGTGTCCACGGGGTAATCATAGAGGAATTTGCGCATTAGGAATTATTTGGGAGAATTTTCTTACGTTTTTTAAGAACCAGAATAGACAAAAGCCAAAGATTTAAAAAATGGAATTATATAATGTTGTGGATACGTCTTTATGTTGTAGGCCTAATGTAGGACTACTACATTACATGCATGTAGTAAATTATTCTTCTGATAAACCTTTTACCATTTCATTAGTAATGTTTTTAAAAGTAATAAAATAGCCTCCTTCGATACCAAATTTAAAGAAAACTGATTTAAATGCATAATTTAAAAATGTATTTAAGTTAAGTAATAGCTTTAATAATGCCGTACATTTTATTTAAACTACTTATAGTCACATACTATTTTTTAAACCATTAACTAAGTTTAAGAAATATCGTAACTTTAGCAGGAGCTGATAACGAATTTTTTATAATTTATGTTATCAGTCTTATTGAAAACTCATGTAGATATAAATACAGAATACAGTTAAAATTCGTAATTTTAAATCTGTATACTCCACTGACAACCCCATCCGAACTGCTTGCATTTTTTAGGTTACTATAAGGGAGAGGGAGTGTTGTGCTTATTGGTCCTGGATGCACCCCTATCACTTCTTCTGTATTTTACATCGAAAGGGTATTTTGAAACTTTAAAAATAAATAATTCGATAAATTTTCATGCTAGACAAATTGTATGCTCTGTGAAAGCAAAAATGTTAGCAGTTTGTATTTAAAACAACATTGCTGATGTATATTATACATTTTTTTTAGCTTGGTAAGTGTATGTTGCTACGGGTTTGTGGCATTTAAATAATAATGGAAATGAAGTAGACCACGGGCAGCCCTTAATGGAAATAATAAGAGCAACAATTAAGTGCTTACAAAATAACTATTGAACTTGACTTGTGAGAAAGTAACAAGATAAAATAAAACCTGAACACAAAATCTCAAAACAAATACATTTACTAACTTCAAACGCCTTTCAACGACATCATCATCCTCAGTGATGCACTGGCTACAGTACCCAAATTATAACTAGTAATTATGAAACTAGTTATAGTTTGGTTACTGTAACCCGTACAGCACTGAAGATGGTGACATTGTTGTTGAGACGCGTTTGAAGTTAGTAAACTTATTTGTTGTGAGATTTCGTGTTCAGGTTTTATTTTATCTAATTAAATGCTTATATATTGTGTAGATATTTAGTAAACATCGCGTGAAAGATGTTCATGTTTATTTTTTAAATACTCAAATAAAATTTTCAAAACTATAATGGTCCTATATACTACCAGAAGAATATAAATTCTCAAAATGTGAAATCATCCCGAAGAACTCCCACTAACAAACCAAGTTTATAATGTAGCAATGTGCTTTTACGTTCTAGTAGTAGACTAGAAATGGTGAACTCTCTTCACCTTTGTTTAGAAACCTACTCGCTGCACTCCTTTTATGAATCACTACTATTTGTCCATTCTCTTACGCGCCTACAATCTCTAACAATGTCTTCTTTACCTTTAACAAAAAAACACCATACTGAAAAACTAATGACGAAATGTATTTTCAATTACAATTTTCTCTCTTTGAAAACGTAAAAAAACAAAACAAAACGCGAAACCTGTGAAAAGAAGTTAATTCCAGAAGTCATGCAGCTAGCAGGATTAAAGTACGACACTGGAACATTCAAACAATGCCGAGTAAAGGACTCCTACGGACAATGGTGCAGTGTTCCCAGGGAAAAGTGAAAAAACATAACAAGCAAGTAAGACAAAGAGTCACAAGACAAAAAGCAGCGTAGAGAGGGGGGAAGAGATTCGCGGGGGGTCTCATTGGCAGATGTCGAACTGAAGGGTGATTGATAGAAATTTCAATTAATTATAAGAAATATGGGCTACTTTGGGTTTTTAGCTCCTTGTAGTATACCTACCGTTAAGTACATCTTATTTGTGTTCTTTTCCCTCGGTTGGTTTGCAACTTACCCTGCTCGTAATATCATATATACGGGCAAAATATACTCTCGACCTTCGCCTGCTATTATAGTCACCTACTTTAATTTATATTGTGTTTTTTAACCTTTATTTACCAATCATCTATACGAGTAATTTCATTCTCACCACAAAATGATCACTAAAAATGAACCAGCGTCCTACATACGCTAACACTCTTGCTCTCTCCGATCGCCAATTGTAAGCAAAGTGTAACCTATTTTTTGATAGGGATGATTTGCATTACTCTTAGCAAACAGAAACGATTTATTGCTATACATAGGCCTACTAAAAACCTGCAATTTTGTATGGAATCTTTTGGACAATATGTAGCTAGCCTAACCTAAATTTTGATAAATCATTAAGTATTAAGGTCTCAAATAGAGTAACAAAGTTTTCCTGCTTTAAATGTATATTTCAGGTCAAGACCAAGTCAAATATAAATCATCTCGGTAAGCTGTAAAAACTATTTACTTAATTTACATACGAGCATTTTATTTTATAATACTAATGGTTTGTACCATTGGGTTATAACTAACAGCTTGGACGGTAATGGCTGCCATTTTGAAAAAAAGTTTTTTGTAAACGACCAGTAAGCTGAGTTTATTTGTTGCCATAGAAACTGCAACTAAATATAGGACGTAACTTCTCGTAAGAGATTTTTTTTTCTTAATACTGAAACTAGCTTTACTCAAATTCAATTTTCTTTCTTGCCTATTAAATGTAAAATCTGTTTACTTCCCTAAAAAAGTATATTAACCGCTTTAAAGAAAGATTTTATATTGTACTTATCATTTGTTTACGAGCAATAAATCTAATCGTATTTTTTCTGATTTCAGGTGTCTTCAATCAACAGGGTCCTGCGCAATCTAGCCGCGCAGAAGGAAGTTCAAGTCTCCTGTGCCGTGACCACATCGCCTACTTCGGATTCTGTTTATGATAAACTTAGGTTACTTAACGGTCAAGCGCCTTCCTGGCCTAGACCGAATCCCTGGTAAGTTGGAACCGTCTGGAAACTTAAACGCCGGTAGAACAGGTTGCGTTGTGTGGTTCATATTTTATAGCCATCTGTAAAGGAATTTTTAATACAAAAAACAAACATAAGATAAACTTTTGAATACATTTTATTAATTTTGTAACAGAGTAACTAAATCTTTTTTAGAGAAACAACCTGTATATTTCATAAATCAAATTTACTCGCAGAAAGACCTACAAATTAAATATTAAAATACATAACAACAAATAGCCCAACAAAGTTCTGTTTAGTTTAAGAAGATTAAAATTATAAATTCAAGACACAATCTAGGTTAAGAGTGCAAAGGTTAAGAGTGGTTATAATAATGACCAAAAACAATATCTCTAACTTTTCTATACAAATCGACTACTCGGAAAACTTGGCGTCGTTTAGGGTTTTGCTTTACAAAAAGAGTGTATTCGTGCAACCAGTTGGAACACAGATTAATCTAAGTATACACAGTTACAAGTTCAATCGGAACTCAAATCAAGTTGCTCAGAATCTATACTTTGGAGACACACATAAACTAAAATTTTTAAACACAAATATCCTACACTATCACAAAAACAACCCTCCCCCTAAAAATTAATGTAATATAAAAATAACTATAATCTACCGACAGAGAAATACTGTCGGGTTTCCGTATTCATAGCACAGGAAACATAATTTGTTAAAAATCTCTTCTTATTGTTATATATAATAATGGTTTATCTCAAGTATATACCTGAGGCATGTGTAAATAACTTATAACATTTTGTGCTAACAAACTACGTTAACCAGATTTGATCCATTTCCATGTGTTTATTTACGATTTAAATCTTTAATAGATCTTTATTTTTCTATCTTTAAAATTTTTATCTATTTGCATTTCCCACTGTGGTATTTTAGATTTTTTTAAATGTCCACTTGCTACTTTCTATTTTGGTATGTTTAGTTGAAGTGGTAGTATATTTTACTTTTTTTGCAACAGATAAGTACTATATAACTCTGCATAATAATATTAAGGATAGAATTACAAAACCGTTTTGATTTTCCCAGGTACCCTACATCTGGAGGCAGTCCGTTCCCTCCCCTCCAGCCTGCTAGCGTAAGCCCTTCAATGTTAACTGACGTGTCAGATATTCCAAGTTCAAAAAAGGGTGAGTCCAACAATATAAAACTGTGTAGTTTTAGTATAATTCTGAAGATTGTAAAACGCCTTCAAATATCAGACATATAAAACGGGTTTTAAATGAGTAAAAAGTCAAACTAACTTAGTTAACAGCGTGTTTATTTCCAGAACATATGACTTTAGATTGCTTATGATGTGGAAAGAGGCCGGAAGAAAAGTAAACAGTGGTTGGACCATTTGATTCCGATCTGTTACTTTTTCTTGTGTTGTACAAGAATTGTGTTACTACATCTCGATTTACAATTGTCATCAAACATTTAAGAAATAGTTTGCTGTTGTATTAAACACTTCTGGTTGTACAACGCTATCTATCAACGACTGACAAGCAACCATAGTGTGTCTGCACTAATATTATAAAGAGGTAAACTTTGTTTGTTTGTATGTAGGGGGCAATCTCTAGAACTACTGAACCGATTGAAAAAATAGTTTTACTAATAAAAACCTTCACTATACCTGAGTAACATGAGCTATAATTCATTTTAATTTAAGGGTTGAAACCACCCCTAAAACAATAAATAGTTTATTGTTATACTTTCCTTAATGCTAGAGAGCTGAATTTCAATATTTGTTAATTTAGTCGGACGAAATTCTTAGTTAAGGCTGATGAACCAACACATATTTCTTGAATGTATTTACATTCATTACCATAGCAACCAATTGAATAAAATAACAGATAAAACAGGAGTTTGTGTTCTAATATTTCTATTAACACCTGATTTCAAACTTTGAAGCAATTATTTATCTTTCTGACTTTTAGGTTAGGTTTTTATTAAAGTGTAGACCTGAGCCTTGCTGGTTCTTTTGACATTTATTATAACTGCTGTTACGAAATATACGAAATAATTTGATTTGAACATTTAGCATTATTTACCATCTTAGTTTTGGGGTTATTATTAATCGTACATCTTTATTACATAATTATGTGTATAGAAGGTTCCGACGGGGTTGCCGTGCGGAGCAAGCAGGGGTTTCCCCTAATGTTGGATATATTATTTGTGATGAAACATTGTTGGAAATAAAGTGAAAGGTAGCTGGCTTTCTACCACAGTGTTTCGCTCTCATTTATATACACAAATTTGAGCGGAGTTGTAAACGCATTTCAGTTGTCAGCCTTTATGAAACTATGTGAGGTCGTACTATCAATAGCCAGGCAAAACATACTAACATCTAATTTCGTCGCAGATAATTAGTTTCGATTCTATATAAGACGGGAAGGTGCCACTAAACCTAACTAATACAAACTTAGCGTCTGCTATATATTTGTGAAATACGTGTACGTCATTAAAGTTTGTTTAGGTTTCTGGATTTGTGAAATAACTGATGAACCCAGTTAGTTGGGAATTATCTTCACGAAAGTGTATTAAGGTAGTTAGCAAATGAATTTAAAAAGCACGTTAGAAAATAATGAAGTCTGCCTATTACTGCAAATTTAATCGGCTTCGATCGTAGGGAGGACCACTGGAACGTCGTTGGTTATCACTAGATACTGGTAATTAAAATTAGAGCGAGCTAGTTGTAGGTTTGATTATAAAATTGACACACCAAATTCAATATTGACTTTTCTTAACACTAGGTTTCAGTTTCCGGAAAATATTATATTTTATTACGAAAGTCAAGATGTAAAAATGTCGAAACGAGTCGCCATTGTATCATTATTTTATTTTGTATAAGTTAATTGTGAAATACAAATTGTTATTATTAGGTCCTTATCTACATATTGTATATTCCACTTTGTTACCCAGTGATGCACCTGCAAACTAAATAGGGGACATTTAAATACAGTCACTTCTTTTTCAATTGCAACTTATCAATTAGTTTATCGGTCTATATTGGATATCAAGTTTAGATTTCATTGTCAGACAATTGAAAACATATCCTGCAGCGCTCGCAGCGGGATGTCTTGAGAACTACCTGTCCGTATAAAGTCACATGTTAAACTAGACCTGTTCTGCTTCCTTTTGTTGTTTTCAAGCCTTTTATAGTTTGGTGGGAGAATTAATTGAGATGTAGTAAACCAATTTGTAGGGCGATAATATTCAGCTATCGTATTTAGAATTAATTTATTTTAGTTTCTATATTTCTTCAATCGCATGTTTTTTTTATGGTTTTCAAGAAGAAGGTAGGGGTGAAACAAAATTTGCATATACTTATATTGTTATATTGTGAACTTATTTTGTTCCTGGAAGAAATTTTAAAATTGTTTAGTGACAAATTATTTACTTTAAAAAAAAAAATTTGAAATATTAAGCTACTCTGTAATTAACATTTACGCTAGTACATTTGCAGCTCCAGTATGTAAGTGAATGTTGGAGAGGTGCACAGAAAACAGCATTTAAACAGAAAGAAGTCTCACAAAACTCCATAACCGCCCTCATTAAGCATCACAACCCTTTTAACGGAATAGTCTTACTCCTCAAATACCGTTTTATTTTAAACTAAGTTTTTAAACCGTTAAGTTTGACTGTATCCGTTCTAACACAATGAAGTACGTTAGAAGACCAAAATCACGTTCAGCAGATTGGTATAAAATTTACTGTTATATTTGGAGTCCTATGTAAAGAATGACCCACGATAAAACGGAGAAATTTTAATTGTTTATTCCACTGGTGAAACTAATGAAACAACTACCCTTCACGGAGTATATAAATAAGATGGAGATAGCTCTACAAGTAATATGCCTCACACTGATTTAAATAAAAACCCGAACCACAAAACAAGGAACAAAAACAATAACTAAACAACTAAATATTAAGTTATGTTGTCAGTGCTCTTTTATTTGTTTAAGTAATATGCCTGTATAGCCGGTGATGCAAAATGCCGACATCTTTGTACGGCAAAATCCACCAAACCCTGTCGTCCGTGTCGAACATTTTAGTTTTCCGCCTTTCATTTGTACCGCATTTTGATTGGCTTTGAAAGTAGGGGAAAATGTGAAATTTGGCATAAATTCTAATTGCAAATTTTCCAAGCCACCACTATGCATTATATTAGTTATATTTCATTCATATTTTTTTACTAAAAGTTTTATCAGCTATTAATGTGAGAAAAAAAATACTTGCAAATATTAGTAAGCGGGAAAAGTTTTTATTTTTTTTCAGAGACATTATGTCAGCGGCAAAGTTGTAGATAAATAGTTGAACCTTAAGAATGTATTTATTTACGTTTTCTCTCTAAGAAGAGTAGTTTTGTCGCAGTGACGCGTTGAACACAACTAATAATGTAACATGTTTCCACTACGCACCCCGGCACTGGTTACTGAGTTATTGTGTCGATCACATCAAATAACTTTTATTATTATCGCATTAAAATAAATATTTGATTAAATAATAGTAATACTTAAACATGAATTGTAAATTGTAACTTCATTAATATGTTTTTCCTGAAATAATTAATTGTTTAGAGTAATATTCAAAACTCTTTTTTGGTACGAATATTAGTCATTATTTTACCTTTTCGCTTTTAACATAATATGTTATGTATTTTTAAAATAATGTATTCTTCAATTAGGCTGTTATTTTGTTTTTTAATTTATTGGTAAAATTATATTTCGCTAATAAGGTATAAGGATGATAAATAAAACCAATCAATGGATAGGGCACAATATTTACTGGTACAAAAACAAAATTGTTTTAAATAAACTGTTCCTTATTTTTGTTTTGTGAATGTTTTGGTTGAATACTTTTGAATAATGATGTAGTATAATATTGAAGTATTTGGTACATATAGCCTTAGTAAAATACATAGTGTTGTCTTCTTCTTCTACATCAAGGAAATGTCCGTTTTGAAAAATATTTACTCTCACACAGTTTTTGAGGACAATTGAAGACATTTGAGTAAGCAATTCTCTGTCAATTGAGTTATTATCAAACTTTGCTATTTTTTTCTTATAACATCTTCACTAATTTTACAAACTTTTACAACGTCTGCTGATGGTAAAACAACGGAAAGCGCGCACCACTGCAGCGCGGTGTGGATGGGGTACCAAGGTCGCCGCCATATTTCTCCGGCAGCTTGCCTCACCGGCGGACTATAACGCTCCCTCCATCTTATTTACATTCTCCGCGCAACCTTCAAACATGTATCGAGAAACTCTTGTTTTACCAGCTTTTTAACATTTCACTAAATAATTTATACCTTTCGTATGGCTTAACCAGTTAAATTGAAATTTTGTATTTTACTCAGCAATGTAAAAACCTAGTTGGAAAAAAATCGTTCCAACATTCAGTTTCAAAATGGCGGCCAATCAACAATTCCAAATGAGAATAACTCAAAACCCTTGCTTGAATTTGTATAGAAAATGTCAAGAGTAATTTTTTAGCCCATTTAATTTTTTATAGAAAGGTCAAAATTATGGAACAAAGGGTAAAAGTAAAATTGCGTCCATTAGTTTTACGGGTTCAACTTCTATAGAAACAAAGCGTAGGCAGTAGTTAATTTGCATGGCCTATTAAATAAGTTAGACGCTGTTTTAATGTTATGCATTGTTCCATAGATTTGACACTTATACCATTCGGGCTAAAAACGGGCTACAAAAAATTACTATTAACATTTTTTTATACAAATTTAAAATTTGTGAGTTATTTTCATATACAATTTCAAAAAACCGCCATTTTGAAACGAATTATTGGAACAAGTTGATTATTTGTTTGTAACAATATATTTATATTGATAAGTAGAATACAAAAAAGAGAAAAGTAATTACTTAATTAAGAAAACAAAATGGTGGGTGTCTGTTAAAATAAGCGTTTCCAGACCTATGTTTATATGAACATTTTTAATTAGTTTAATCGAGGAAACAAGTCCTGCAAATTTGTCCGTTCCTTCGCGGGATATCCTGTATAATTAGGACCGACAGACAATAATAGCATTTTCAAAAGAAACCAAAATTTATTAATCAGCAAAAATGTCGGTGTCAAAGTAAACAAATAGCACATAATACCATCATTATTTTTGTTTGTTAAATTTTTTACATTTGTGGAATTTTGAGTATTATATGTTTATGGTATTTTTATGCTTAGGCCTAAACCTGCAAGAATATTATTATTTTGATTGATTTATGTATATTTATATTTGTATTTCTCTCTCGCTTCCTGATTTAATTTAGGTTATTTTTGAATAGAGTAGTCTACTTTTTACTTTGTTTTGATGAAATAAAATATTATTTTTTAAATAAAAAATCATGTGCCAAACTGATGTTGCACAGATCATAGTGTAGTTCCTTACAACTTAATAAATTAAATTAGTATTTATTGTTATTACTTCTAAAAGAATAAAATGTAACGCTTACATTATTATTATCTATACAGTCGGTTATCTTTGAATCGGATATAGGTATCACAATGCAATTTTATATAGTTATGAAGCATACTAACGAGCATTAATTTAAATAATCACAACTCAAAAAATGTGTTACTGTACATTTAAGGTGGGGAAAAATTTGGTACGTAAAAAATAAATATTTTATGACACGGTCGTGGTGTTGATTTTAT
The DNA here is from genome assembly GCA_018207615.1 of Philaenus spumarius. NCBI lineage: Eukaryota > Metazoa > Arthropoda > Insecta > Hemiptera > Aphrophoridae > Philaenus > Philaenus spumarius. The sequence goes on along the minus strand of JAGFPH010001106.1, from coordinate 118,316 downwards.
ACGTGTATGGTAATTTCGTGTTTGGGAGCCTCTAAAGACTTGCGTTTGACCCTACCACCATGGTTAAATCTATTCAAGCCGTGGTTATTTTTATTGGGTAGTTAGTTTAATTCGATATGTTGAGTATATGTCGTGTTGATACGTTATTGTTATTTATATTTTGGTAATACTTTCAAAGCAGCTAGTGATTAGGAATCAAAATGCTGCAGGAAATATATGACTAGTTTTTACCATAAAATTAATTTGAAATCTAAAAAAAAAATTAAAATTTCCTATTGAAATAAATTCAAAATTATAGTTCTATTGTTATGTATGCATTTTTATTTATTACCTAAATATCTCAATTGAAGTACTTGAAGTAATTAATGTCCAAAGAGATACACTAACAGACAGACGTCAAACTAAGGTATTTTTTTCTGTTTACATTCTCACTATACTATAGTATAAAGTATAGTGATCGCAAAAAAATCGATGTTGAGATTTATGTGGAAATATCCGTTTTGGGACCCCCTTAGTCCAAAAACGTGGTTTTTACAAAATGTCTGTATGTATGTATGTACGTATGTATTTATACAAAGCTAGAGCGAAAACTATTAGACCGATTTCAACCAAATTTGCACCAGACATGTCAAGTAGGCTTGTATAGATGCACGAAAAATGTTTTTGAAAAAATTTGAAAAAAAACACCCTTTTTTGCAAAAAAAAATCCCCCAAAAATCAGTTATTATATTTTTTATAAAAAAACGACTTTAACGATTTTGATAAAATTTTGCTTATTTGGAGCCTTTAATGTACCCTACCATATGCAAAAAACAGCATATTTCTAAAAATTCTTGTTCAGCTAATAATAATAATAATAACTGATTTTTGGGGGATTTTGGCCATAAAGGGGGTTGTTTTTCAAAACCTTTTTTCGTGAATCTATACAGCCCTAATTGATGTGTTTGGTGTAAATTTGTTCGAAAACGATCGAATAGTTTTTCTCTAGATAATAATAATAATATTTATTAGTTAATCTCCTACTTTAATAAATCACCTCCCCACCTACAATTATGAAGTCACGGTGAATCTGTTTAATAATTTAAATATGTTTGTGAGAAAGTATGTGCCAGTTCCTGGTACCGTTTATTCCTTTAGTAAAACCTGAGTTTATTTTTACCACCTGAACATAGCATAAACCTTTGTCATATTTGACTGCTTCCAACTAAATCGCTTTGAATATTACATTAAATATTTTAAAACCACCCTTGTTTTCCAATTTATGAGAAAGGTCACAGAGTGAACAAACTGTGGGCGGAGCTTCAACAGTGTAATGAAACAATATAACATGTAAAAAGAGACGTCAAACCCACGTTCGCTTTTTATTTACGTTTTAAAACTCATTTACATTTTCCCATCAGTTTCACGTTAAAACATATTTTCGGAGAGAAAAAAACAGTAGGGTGTGATTATGGAAAAAGTTATACGGTCAACAAAAAACAAAACTGGCAGAAAGACGCTTCTCAAAAGAAAAGATTAATCTATTAATTTGTGGTCACATACTCCCCCCCCTCCCTATCGATCTTGCCAGTAATCGTTTTGCGTTAGCAGTGTCTTTGTGTTCGAAGAAGACCCGTAATTTTTCTCCGAAGCCGTTATGTTAGGGTTTATGGAATGTAAGGGAGAATAGATTTTCAACAAAAAATCTTTGATCTATTAATGGGTCACTGTAATTAATTATTTTATATTTTCGACGCTTGTTCTGTAGGTTACTGATAACTGGCAGTAGGTACCTACATTGGCCTGCCGATATTATCTTGACAACAATATTATTCCACATGATTGTTTTATTTATTTTTAATGGTTTATCAACTATAAGCAATAACAAGCACTGGGATACTGTTTGTTTTGATTTATTGACATGTTCCATCAATGTTTAGTCATCTTTAGATTAATTTAGATAAAGTCTAACTAGATTGTTATGGAGACATAAAAAACTAACCGAGTGATGTCTAAGGATAACTGTGTAGTTAGCATACAAAAGAACTAAAATATAATTATAATTAATGCTATCAGTTGCTTTACAATCACTTATGTTAACAAATGTAGAAATGTGGGTAAAGTTCCCACCAAATCGGTAAAATATTCTTCATTATAACTATCCCACAAACGAAATTTCTCTCTACAGTATATAATATTATTTTAAGAGATCAAAATCTAAAAAGACTGAAAATAAATTTAAATATTCTATTAAACTTTCCTTTGAGTGGGAGAATGCTTTAAAATCGCGCCGCTCGCAACTGCACAAATACTGCACCGGCGAAAAATAAAGGATCGTATCAAATGCAAAACAATATTAATTGATTCCAGAATTAAAGTGTCAGGTACAGCGAGAGAAGAGAAAAGGGGAAAAACGCGAAAAACAAAGGGATTTTTTTTTTGTTGAAGAGGATCGCAATTGTAACCTTTGTGTTCGGCATAGTATCTGTTTTGTTTTTGACAATGTGTGTTTGTTACTGTTTGTTATTGGGCGCCGGGGGCTGTTGTGGCTTGCAACCCCCTCGGGGGTGGGGAGAGGGTGGGTTTCTGTTTGATGAACCCCACTTTGTGGCTTCTCTCTCTCGGCGTTCGCTCCGCTCAATTGGTTAGAGCCAATGTTGCAAATGACACTTACTGTTAGGAGGAAAGCTTTAATCTCATTTATGATTGACTAAGAGCGTTAAGTTTATTGTTTGCTAGTGAGTAGTGCTTCGGCCTAGCTGCTAAAATGTTTAGGTGATCATTATTTACACAAATTCGATATATTTAAAAATATATATATCATGATCTTTATATTATAACATTTATAATTTAAATTATTTTAATATTTCTTCCATTTATTAATTAATTAATACATAATATTTAAGAATCTTCTCCAATGAATTGAAATTTGAGATTCTCCTATAAGTATAGTACTAAAATTATGGTTTCTTAAAAAAAAAGAATAAATTTCAGTGTTTTCTTTTTTATAACTTTTTTTAACATTTGGCGAAAACTGAAGAATTACATCTTGCGATTCCTTTGTAGTTTCTAAAATTGAATGTCGGTATTCCGCCTTTATAACAGTATTATAAATTCACTCGCCTATTTTTATATTATAAATTCGACAGTTCTCAGAAATTATTGAATTATTTTTATGAAAACTTTCAATACTGGATAAAGTAGACTTTTCTAAGTAAGCAGGTTTTGTAGTGTTTTTAGAAAATTAAGTTTATGCATAAAAAATCTAACTTGTTAGACCAATTTATCAAAGCAATAACGTAGGTAAGATACTTTACCAAAATGGCTGCCATTATATCTCAGGTGTTTAACCTATAACCTAAAGTTGAAATTTTATTTAGTGTTCCTGCCATTTGACATTTGAGTAAATCAATTCACTAAATATATACGGTTGCTGTTAAGGCATTAATGTGGTTTTGACTTGACCTAAAACATTATTTAATTAAATTCAACGAGCAAACCCTTAAGAATGTAGACTGCTAGTGCAATATTTTATGACTTGTTGGTCCTAACCAAAATGATTGTGTTTTAGTTATTTCACATGGTAGTAAAATACCCCATGCACTTAACTCTGTTTCGATCAGGAACGTCATGTATGCTAACCCCTCCACTGTGGTTACTTCTGGCTTAAAATAGGCCTACTGTATTTTGTATGTCTCCATATACATATATAATTAGATTTTACCTATATTAATATAAAGACGACTAATCCTTATTGGTACTTGTGAATAAAACGAAAAAACTGTATCCCAGTGCCTTTTCTTTCTTATAGTAGCTAAACCGTTAATAATAAATCAAACAATAATGTAGAACAATACCAAATGCCAAAACATGATATTATATCTGTTATAGATATCTTAAGATTAACGTGCTGTTTAAAATTTAAACCACAAATCCGACCTAACAAAATTCAAAATGGTGGAAAAACTAAGAACGTTTTTTTAAATTAAATGAAAGCCTCTTTCTAAAAGTTTTGTGTTTCATTTCTAGTAGAAGCTCTAAAATATCCTCCACAGCACATGTCTATTACAGATTCCTTACAAAAAGCGTTTTTACCTTGTAGAAATTCTTCACTCTTTGAATCAGTTTTTGAATTGAATCAATTGAGAATCAGTATTTGAATTAATTGAGAATCCTAGGTGGAGCTAATTTTGATCGAATAAAATAAAAATCAAATCTTTTGTAGTTGATTGTTTTTTATAATGTTTTTCTGATTGAGACCGACTACTTAATGAAATACTTACATTTTGGCACTTTTGACAAACATAAATTGAACGAAAGACTCTTTGCCAGCTATTAAACTAAATCATGTGCAGATTCTACTTGCGTATGTAATAATAATTTGTTGTGTATTTATGTAAGTCAAACATTTCTAAAATATAAAGGCTACGTTAAATTATGTCGATTACAATTTTGCTCCTGCGAAGCGATCACGCATATTACATTTTAGCTCAATTTGTTTTTAAATAAAATCGTAAATATGGATTTACCTTAGAAATTGTGTTATTCTCCTTGGATTGGTTAAAATAAAATACTGTAATTATTCTCTTTAATTATTTTTTATGTATAGGAACTTTCAAATTATCACCAAGTTTTCAGAAAAAGTCAACCTCATTTACATTGTTTTTCAATTGTAAACACTTTTTACCACATCTTCTTCTAGAAATTATTTTCATTTGTAGTTTATTGCAAACTGACGTAACTGTCGATTTTTTCCTTTAGCTTTATAAAAAATGTGTAAATTAACCCTAAATCATTTGTTTAAAACAACTGCTTTCAAAAATAAGGAAGAAATTCTTATTTTAATGTTGTTTAATGTGAGCCTTAAATATTTTGAGGCAACAAATGAAGACGGTTCAAGAATGTTTCCCTTAAATTCATTCAATGCTGTTCTAAAATTGTGTGTGCTTTAGAGCTTTGAAAAACAATGATATTAGTAATACACATTGAAATAAAAATAGGTGTACAAATGTATATAATAATTAATATATTTATAAACATTAATATTATAATACAAAATTCTCTTCTCGTTCTCGCGTCAATAGTTCCAGAGTTGGTTCTTATGGGACTACATCTGAGATGCGCTGCTGACTTGAGCGGTGTCTCGTATCGTTCTCGTTATAATATAAATTTGTATAAACATTTGTATTATTAAATTAATTTTGGTTCACTTTTGTATTTTAATATTAATTTGTATACAACTTTGTATCGTAATATAACGTCATTTATACATCTAACTTATGTTAACTCTACTACCAATAGCATGCCCGCCCCCTCTTCCATATGATTTCCTTATACACTATAATACATTATTATAAATTTGATCACACATTATATTATCATCCAAAGGAAGTCAGTTCATAATACGTCATCAACAACAATACGGTGTTGTCCTCTGTCGTAACTCGGTGCAAAAACCCTAGTCCCATATGAGCCCCAGTTACCGATATTGCTCGTCCCGTCAACTGACATGTATGTTAATACATTCAGTAAATTTAAAGTAAGAGCAACTCATATTTTATTATCTACTATCATAAAAATAAATCTTTAAAAACTTGGTACGAATATGTAAACTTTTTGGAGATTATGAGCCTCGGCATTTTCGTTTACTTTAAGTTTTACTACGAGGAAAATTGTTTTGATTTCATTTTACGTTAAAAGACAAAATAATTAATAACACGTTTGTTTGGGTCCACAACGCCATCTCCGAATTCCACAAAGCGCAAAGTTTGATTTTAATTTAATTAAAACTGAGGCCTACCTACTCTGTGTTTTATGCTTTGCATCACTCATAAAACTGAGTGATAATTTTATTGTTGCCGCCATTAATATCACATAAACTGTTTATTTGATGACAAACATTAAATGAGCATCCCTTATGACTTAGTTTTGCGTTAAACGATACATTTTAGAAAACTAGATTATATACATTTGTACAACCGGGCAAGACGGTCGTATGACCATTGCCCTCTTAATGCGAGTTAGGAAGGTTTTTGTTTATGGTTTTATATATATGAATAAAGCATGTTTTCATTTTATTTCATACATTTGTACATTTAGTTTGAGTAAAGCATCAAACGATGGTTCATAAGTCTAGTAGATCCTACACCCTATACACTTTATATTAGCAAGAAATATAAACACTGATATTATGTCTTTTTTTAGTTGTCACCATAGGTATGCCTAAGTAGGAATCAATTTTTGAGAAAACTATGATATATAATCCATAGAACATAAAAATTGGTAAGATGTTTTGATGTTTTTTCGTATTTGTTTTGGTGTTTTCAAAAACTTATTTTTCGACATTTATAACCTAATTTATTTAATTAGTTTTAATAATTTACACAACTTATAATTCTTTAAGTATTCAAAAACCAATTCCAGAATAGGTAATTGTTTATTATTACTTTGTCAAAAGCAAACCTTCCCAAATTGAGATATGTTGTATGTTCTAAATATGAATTAACATAATTTAAGGCCAGGAAAAATATAAATGAGTAACTTACTTAAAAAGTTGTCATCTGATGAACAACTAGTGCCGCTTATGTATTCGTTGAAACGATGAAAATAAAAAAACCTGAAGTTTTAACCTTCAGTCTCTAGTCACAGTATGTTTCCACTTTGTAAACATATATAAGTTAGTAACATCAATTAAGTTGTTTTGCAGCGAGCAGGTTTGTTAACAGTGCAGGTCAGAGGCGGGCGGTTGTAGTCAGTTGTTACGCCAAACATACTGTGACTAAAGACTATAAGTTAGAACATCGGACTATTTTTTCATGCTTTCATTTCTGCTATGCCTTGTTGTTTCGGCTCTTCAAACATGTCTATTTGTCGATTACAGTTCATTACCCATAACATATCTCAATACGGGAAGGTTGCTTCTGACAAAGTAATAGTAAACGATTACCCGAGAATATTAAAAAAGCGTATCTTTGCAATTCGAAGAAAGATTTTTTAAAGATGTCAGTTTACGAAAAAATTTTAAAAATAGCCGATATCTTGAAAATAGTGACCGAATTTCCAAAACATGTTTTTAAATACCATGCAAAAGTGAGTTAGGTCTCCCGTTTGTTTGATCGTCAGATAAATATTAAGAAAGGTAAAATGTTCACCCTACATTACAGGATAGTTTTGATTTATTATTTTTTAGCCTAAGAGTGAAAACCACCCCTCAGAAGACTCTCAGCCTTATTTGTAAAGTTCAAATTCACGAAATATTTCTTTATACCAATTTATCAAAAATGTTATAGTAGACAAATGTTAAGAAAGATCCAATTTTAGAAATGTTTATTGTACTGGACGTGTTAATTAAACTTGTGCTTACAAATAGATATTGCTGTGGATTTCCTCACTTAACACTCCAACTGTTTTATTCAGAGTTTTCCTCTTAGATCAGATCAATGTTATTGTGTATTTTATTCTTTAATATTATAGCTAAAGGTATTACAAACAAATTTACAAATTATATCCATTTATTTTCTCTGTATTACATAGAAAAGAGTGAATGTGTGTTTTCAACTGATTTCTCAGTTTGTCAATGTATGACTGTGTTTTGTTAATTATGAATAATACAAATTTAGATTTTCAGGCTTTTTTTTTTACTTTGAAACCACAAAACGGTTTTATAAGTTAAACTTATAAGCAAAAAAAATAACCCAAACTTTAGTTTTTATAAGATTTTCTGCTTTCACGATAGTCTTTCTTTATTCACCGTGGTGATAAATAGCCAATGTCCTCACAGCTTTATTGCATATTATTTTAACAGTTTTAATCATATGTGAGTTTATGAGTTATAGCGTTACAAACAAATGCACTGTTCGCCTAATATATGACAAATAAATATCGTCACTGCCTGAACAAAATAGATACAACAATTTGGCACCGTCTTTTTAAACTAAAACTGGTATTTTAAACTTTCCAACGGAAACTGAGCGTCTTTTATTTGGATGCAAATTGAAGAAAACGAAATGACAGTAGACCTTTTTAATCTTTCGTTTTGAGCAACGAGATCAACAAACTTTGAAAATAAATAATTTCATATTGTCTTTTATAAAAACGGCTTACGGGTTTGTTGACAGGACGGTTTAATGTGAAAATGTTTTCCGTTTACCTTTAATAGAATATCTGCAAAGTTTGGAAGTGAACTTGCAAGTTGGGTATCGGAAATGGCCCCCAGACTGCTTCAAGAATATTAAACTTGGCATGGATTCCATTACCTAACTTGTATAACAAACTTGGCTTCGCTCTTTCTCTGTTCAACAGCAGGCGTGTTTCTTTCTCTCTCCGTCTTATCATCACCCACTGTTGCTTTGCCCCCGAGTTTCAAACCCATTTTCTTAACTTTTATAATTTCCCTTCAGGAAATCCTCCTCCTCAAACTCCCTCTTGCGAGCCCTCCCTTCATCCATTGTTTTTTTTTCTTTGCCTGTGCGTAGACATGTAAATCATAAATGCCTCAAAAAGGCACGCACACAATAATTTAACACGTACGTTAACCTGACAACACATTTCCACTCAAGTTTCACTGACAACATGGTGGAAAAGTATGTTAAATTTATTTTAAGAACTTCCGACACTAAATTCATAATAACATTTATTGATTCATACTATTTATTACAAATAAATTAAAATTTGACTAACCATTTCTTCCAGTATTTTATGGTTGTTGTAAAAGAAGCTACACTTAACACAAAGTAAATATAAATATTTACTTCGACTTGTGAGAAGATATACTAGATATATTGAAACTTGAAAATAGAATCTCACAACTAATAGCCTAAGTTTAATTATTCAAACACATTCTAACTACAATGTCGCCATATTCAGTGATGCATGGGCTACAATATTCAAATTATAACGGTTTTATTTTGTACTTGCATAATTAAAGAAGGCGACATTGACCATGAAACGCGTTTGAGTAAATGAACGCATTAGTTGTGAGATTCTGTGTTCAAATTGTATGATATCAAACAAAATAAATGGTCTACCTTTTCATAACTAACTTAAACAATAGGCGGATGTACACGGAACAATTTATTGTCGCGATAAATTGCTAAGAATAATCTCTCAGTTAAATCGTTCATGATCAATTCACGCAAAGTTTTGTTGGACCAATATTTTTGGACCAAATTAATCGATCCAATTTATTTGTGCTTATGCGTTGTTTGGAACGATTATTGGGTCAAATGTAACCAATTCATCTGTGATCGGTGATCTTTCGCCATTTCAAAAGGTATGACCGATTAAACATTGGAATTGAAAAGGTAGGAGACGAGGTTTTAGATATTTTGAGGAATTTATCTACAGATAAACTGTCGTGTTTATGTCAAAAGATAAAAACTATCTGTTCAAATTATTACCGTAGTTTTATCGTACAACTTTATCAGTGTCTACAGTTCCCAAACCGTTTTACCTGTACAATTTTGCAGATCTAATGATAAATTGCTTAAATCGGTAAATAAATTGTTGCGTGTATATATATCCACCCATTGGATCCGTCCCTGTAATGGTAACGGCATACCAGGTTGTTCTTTTTATGATTAAGAAAAAAACAAAATTTAAATCTGCTCCTATTTTTACACAAGATTGCAAATAACATATACACACTCGCATACACTGACTATTATGAAATGCATTATATCCAAATACGCAAAGTACACAAAGATTTTAGCGAGAAAAGGTCTCAAATAGGTAGAAAGCATGATCAGCGTTGAACGAGGTGGTAATGTTACTATTATAAGTAGGACTACTATAAATGATGGTGCATGTTTCATCCCATCAATGTGTTACATCAGGAATATTCGATGAGCCAATCCCTCTCTCTCTTTTTTAGTACTGGTAAGTTAAATTTAAAACCTTTAGGTTTCTCACTAATAGATAGACAAAAGAAAAGTATGAATTTTGTCTTACAAAATAATCTTTCATCCATCTGATCATTGTTGTAGCGAAATTCATTCATCCCTTCTTTCGAATAAAAGCTTGCTCAGGCAGATATTATAATAATGGTAAAGATGTTTTTAGTTTTAAAAGTTTTAGAAGTGCCCTCCGATTAGTTTGAGTTTTTTTTTTAATTATGTTAATGTGGAAGTTTTTTCCAAATTCGTAAATTTAACGGTTATAAAACAAACGGGTAAATTATATTTTAATATGAAATTTAATACGATTTAAAAAAAAAGGAAAAACTTGATTTCCAAAATTGAAAATTTGTGTATTCTGAAAATACGATGATCCAAATTACTCTTCAGGAATTTTCAATCGGCAATGTTAATTATTGTGCTAAACATTGTCTACCGCCGTTCTCGTGTTTTCTTAATCTCTGATCTCACAACGTAGGCCTATATTTTGGAATATCACTTCCTTAAATGTGTTATCTTCGTTATACTTGACTTATTTTCTCCGCCGCGAAGTTTGGCAGTAGCCTAACCCCCTCCTCCCGATATGACACCACTACTTGCTAATCTCCCCCCCCCCTTCTCCCACAAGATGTTGACGACCGGAGATCAATACCCGCGAGACTCTCCATTCATCTCCACGAGTTCTACTACGACACTTACATCAGTTCCGCGTTTAATTAACTACTTAGGTCTGCCGAGTCTTCTCGCAAAGCGGCATCACTGGATTTAAGGTATTTAAGGTTATGCTGGACCTCCCGCGAGATTCCCCATTCCCATCGCGAAACGCGAGTCGAACCACTACACGGTGAATTGGTTCCTGCTGTAATTAACTATCAAGATCTGCCGAGACGAATCGCAAAGCGACATCTCAGTTCTATTTATCACATCTACTCTAAATCATATTTCACTAAAATATTCGTTTTTTTTTTTAGTTAAGAGAAAGAAAAACTTTTTAAACAAATATAAATTTGAGTTTAGTGGGTTGTAAGTATGAAATTTGTATTACATTTCATATAGACTATACATGCCATGAGATCCACTTTATGTTACGGGTTTGGTTTTGAATGTTTAGGGAATAGAACAACGTTAAATATTTTGAAATTATTTTTTTAAACAAATGCTGGAATGGCCTAATTTTATAATTACATACAATAGGCCTACTAGCTGGCCCGATCCGGCTTTGCATGGAGAGACAAATCAAAGTTAAATCTATATTAACCAAACAAATATATCAATAAATACGTTATACTCTGTATTTCTTATGGAGATTTTTAGTAACTTTGACCCCCCCAAACTCCCCTAAAATTTCGAATTTTTTAAAAACCTTTCTTAGCGACCACCTAGGGCCCTAGAGGAAGCTGCATACCCAATTTCATTCCAATCCGTTCGTTGGGACTTTTAGTAACTTTGACCCCCCAAAGCCCCCTTAAATTTCGAATGTTTTTAAACCCTATGCTAGCGAGCACCTATGGCCTTAGAGGAAGCTACATACCAAATTTCATTCCAATCTGTTCGGTAATTTTGGAGAAATCGTGATTTAGTCATTTTTACCCCCCAAACCCCCCTAAAATTTCCAATTTTTTAAAACCCTTTTTTAGTGAACACTTATGGCCCTAGAGGAAGCTACATACCAAATTTCATTCCAATCCGTTCGGTAGTTTTGAAGAAATCGTGATTTAACAACTTTGATCCCCCAAATCCCACCTAAAATATCTAATTTCCCCAAACCCTTTCTTAGTAAGCACCTATGGCCCTAGAGGAAGCTACATACCAAATTTCATTCCAATCCGTTCGTTGGGACTTTTAGTAACTTTGACCCCCCAAAGCCCCCTAAAATTTCGAATTTTTTGAAAACCTTTCTTAGAGAGCACCTAGGGCCTTAAAAGAAGCTCCATACCAAATTTAATTCCAATCCGTTCTTTGGGACTTTTAGTAACTTTGACCCCCCCTAAAATTTCGATTTGTTTTAAAACCTTTTTTAGCGAGCACCTAGGGCACTAGACTAAGCTACATACCAAATTTAATTCCAATCCGTTCGGTGATTTTTGAAATTTCGTGATGAATGAGTCAGTGAGTGGTATTTGGATTTTATATATTTATAGATTCAGAATATGGACTATACATAATCGTGACGTTAGTTACAAATGCATTTTAATTACGTTTTGCGTGACATTTTTATGACTAAAAAATAGAGTCCCTTAAACTTTAGCCAAAATAGTCTTGGGAAACGAAGTTATTTTAATGATGGTTTTGACATGGCAACAGTTAGGCCTAAATGGACTATAAAAGCAAGGCCTCTGAATTGCAAACTCTGGATTGCTGATATAAACTACTTCTCTCCGTAATTTGTATCGAAAATTCGTAGAAATTTGTTGAAACAAACGAATTTAACTATCTCGGAACTAGAAGAACATGTACATTTGCAGTATCTTGCCTAATAGGCTACATGAGAGAAGCTTGGTGGTAGCCTACAGATCTGACGCTTGTACTAAACATTTAACGTTTACAATAAATGGTAATTGTTTACTATTAGTGCTTTGTCAGAAGCAAATCTTCCCACATTGAGATATGTTTCGTATTTATGTATTCTAACAATGAATTAACATCATCAATGAACGAAAACATAAATGCATTTAAAAAAAATTAAAAACAAAATACCCTGATGATCTAACTGATAGTCTCTACTCCCAGTACAGTATGTTTCAAGCAAACCTTCCCGTATTGAGATAATTATGTTATCGTTAATGGGCTGCTATACTGCAATCGAAAAATAAACATGTTTGAAGAGCCAGAAAGGTAAACAACATAAGGTAAGTTAAGATGGGTTAACGAGCAGGTTTGTTAAAAGTGCAGGTCAGAGGCGGGCGGTTGTAATCAGCTGTTATGGCTTCGTATAGTAGTTCAAATCCATTTTTTTTATACAACTGTTGTTTTACTTTAACACAATTTATTACTAACGGAAGTAATATATGCTTTGAGTAATGTACTAACTTATGTTTACAAATTGGAATCGTACGGTGACTAACTATAAGATAGAACTTCAGGCTTTTTTTATGGTTGCGTTTCTGTTATACATAGACTATAATAAATATTCTAACTTGTATATGTTCACAATGTATATTAATTACTGCCTATGTATAACAGAAACACAAGAATTATTTTAAAAAAATAGATTGAAGTTCTAACTTAGTATAGTAGCCTATTTAGTCACAGTATGTTTAAAAACCAGTACTTTGATGCAGAAACTTTTAATGTAAGTTTTCATCATTATTAATGATTTCCGGACCTCGAACCATATTATTTAATTGGCCAGCTATAAACAACAAAAATTAATCTCAAGTAACGTGTGATGAACCGTCCGTCAACAAGCGACACTAGTTCTTCACCAGATGACGATTTTTAAAGTAAGTTACTCGTTCGTATTTCTTTTTCCGGTCCTTGAATTACGTCAATTTATTGTTAGAATTATATAAACATATAACATATCTCAATTTATGAAGATTTGCTTTAATAGTAAAAAATCACCCAATAAATGATAATGTTTAAAAATTATTTTTCCGTTGATGTTGACTTACGTATTTATTTTATTAGTTTTATTAAATGTTAGGCCTACTTTAAGTATTAAGGATTTATAACAATTGGATATTATGTTAGGTTTGGTGCATTATTGCTATTAAAAAAAGGAGAGAATATTTGTAATAAATTAGCTTGAAATATTTGTCTTCAGTCCGTATTGTAGATATAGCTACAGCACTTTTTCGCCGAACACTGTCGGCTTCGTCAGGCTTGTACTAACACATACAAGAGTAACACACAACACTAAAACACAAAACATCAAAGTAAAACTCATCTTTAATATAATATAGTGAAAATGTTTTCGGCCACATTATTTAGGTTCTTGTACAAACGTAATTAGGTCATTCTTTGAAATGAGCTTGTTTTGTCTTGTAAAAGCTGATATACCTGAATAGGAATATACACTATTTATGTGTTTTAAAAATTTTCTGTTATGCTAAATTTGTTGTAAGAATAAATTGATATTTATAATAATCAAATATTACTTTTTAAATTTTCTAACCAATATAATACAACTATGTTATTTTCGGAAGAAAATTTATTCAAGTACAGAAACTACATTACTGGGTTCGACTTTATAGCAGTGTTTATGTATGATGGTACTAACACAGTACGAGCAGGCTAAGAGGCGCTTCAACATGAATAAATTAACTAAAGCGATGATTGGCCTAATGGTGTGTTAATTATAGCTAACGCTTGGCTTAACAAATCCCGTCTCTTTTATTTACAAACAAGTGGGACTAAATATTTTGTATTGCTTGTATGGAGTATTTCGATCTGCCACTTGCTATGTAATTTGTCCGAGAAGAGACTAGCTCACATTAAGTCCTGTATATTTTGTCTCACATAAGGTAACTGAGTATGCAGAGCAGGACTATAAGATTAGGTGATGGTTAAGCATTTCACTTGCTCAAGAAAATATCAATGTAATTTTGCTGTGTACTATCTATTTCCTTAAAAATGCTTTTAGTCTCAAATTTATATTTCTCATGTTGATCTGTATTCCCAGTTGTGCCTGTTCTGTATGTATGTGGATGGCTGCATGTTTATCTTTAAATCTAATTTGCTAGGACCTTTAGTTAGCAACGTAAGGTCACTTGGAACTCCTTTTAATGTCCATCGGCAAATGTACAGGATTATTTACATTACAAAGGAGAACTTTTTTAACATTTGTTTCTGTGAAAATCCTATTATTATTCGCCTAAATAGTAGAAACAACTGACCATAGTCGAGTATTACCGTTTAGACGATAGATACTCTTTGGTACTTTCGAAACATTAACAACGTCTTCCACCCCCCAAGGGCCAAGGCATTAATTATTTATTTCTGTAAACACGAACGGGTTTCGCAGTAACGCAATACCTTCACAACCAGTTGGTAGCCACGCCCCCAAGATGGCCGCCCTATGTTATCACTTGCATTGTACTAATTATCTATATTTTTCTTACGCCTTGCTTGAGCGACCGTGCACCTGACTTCAGGAAGGTAATTGCCTACATAATTAGTGTTATTAACACTTTAATGAGTTCGTATTTTATGTTTATGAAAAACTGCTTGTGTTGCTGAAAACGAGTTGTGATTAACTCGTGTAGAAAAATAGTTCCTGAACAATTTTATTGTAAACTGAAGATAAAGCCTTTAGATTGTATCTCTCTGGGAGAGGTTCTTCAATTGCATTTGTAGGCCTACTGCCTTCAATTATTGACAAGTAATATTAGAGTCTTTTATTAGTTAAGATTGTTTAAATCAAAAGATCAGACATGGACAAGTTAAGGGTTTGCCATACAATCCTCTTCAATATAACTTATCGTTTATCTAATTTTGAAAATAATCTTTTATAATTTGCAGGAAATCGTTCATGAAAATATAAGTAGATGACAAAAATTTTAAATTATACATCTTACTTCTTAATTTCCACAAGAAGTTTTTGTGAACTCAGCCACGCTTTTATTTTTTTTGCCTATTTTGATGATTGATATGTCCAATTAAAGGGATTTTTCTCAAGATGTTCCAAAAGTAATTTGTTTTGTCCGCAATTACTAGGGCTCAGCCTCCTTACGCATCAAACGTCCCATTTATATCTTAAGGAAGAAATATTTTATTGAGTGTATGTCCCAAGTGTTTTATCTTAGTAGCCTAATCTCACTTAAATAAACAGCTGTCTTAAGAAACTAAATATTTCTCATTATAACCTACCACTGTGTTGTTCACCCTTTTATTTTTCAAAATGCTTGTTTTCAGTTCAATGAGTATTTAATGTGTATGGTGTATATTATAGTACTGTATATTTAGTGAGATTATTAGTCAAAAACAAAATGGCACAAAGAAGAAGAAGAAGACCATTGGTAGGAAATTGGGATTGTATAAACCACATAAATTACATGAGAGTTGTTCGTAATTTAATTGTGTTGCTTAATTAATCTAAATATATATGCATAGGTATACTAAAATCAAGCAATGGAGAAGCATTTCCGGGAACACTAGTTTTTACTAAAGAAAGTTGCCTAACAAGACAAAAAGCATGATTTTCAGTCGAGTCACTTGATAGCAGTAAAACAACGGGGGCTAATTTTGTTACATACTAACTATACATTGGAGCTTTCTGCAAATTTAAATGTCGTACTTACATGGCAGAAAATAAAAATAAGACCGGCATCAGTAAAAACGAAAGTGTATACAAGCGATATTCTAGTCATGCTCGAGCGATCTACCGATGTAATAGCATAGGCCAGCCTTCTCAAGGTTGGCTCCGCTCACTGGATTCGATGCTTTTTCTCGAGTGGTATTGCACACTCTTAAGCCACCTGATGTCTTTGTACAGCCTACTAAATCACAGACATAACATAGTGTCAAACTAAAATTAACAAAACCCTGATTTAGGCCTACATACTGGTACCGGTCAAAGAATATTTCCAGTTCGTATTCATAGGTTGGTAACACTATTTAACTTTTTTTAAATGGCCATCGATCTCAATAGGTTTTCGTATACTGTAATTACACCAATTTATTTAATAGATTTCATTAAAACTAAAAAATAAAAATAGGTGATCCATTCAATAAAAAGCGTAAATAGAGTTAAAAATAAATGCAGGCAAAGCAGAGTGGAAAATATGCTAAAAGGATCGTCCAGCCTGCTGCAGTTGGAGCCTCCTATATAGTGTGAGTTCGTCATCCTTACGCGTCATCGTTTTACGCGCCTCACACTGTAATACATTATATTATTAAATACTTTAAGTAAGAAAACTAATAATAAATGCAATTGGTAAATATGATTACTGATAGATCCTTAGTCATCTTATTTTTAAAATCAAGACTATAGAAAAGTCTTTAATCGCAATTGACAAAACAATTCAATTTTAATTTTAAATTGTTTTGTTCCTTTTTTGATTATTTTATTGTTATTTAATAGATATAATTATAATCAATGTCTTAATTTAGACCTAAGCACGTTGTGTTTGTATAACTTGTCTATTTAAGAGTGGTAGATAAAAGTGTCTTACGCGTTTTTTGAAAAGAAATAAATAATTTGTAGACTTGTGTGTATCAATAAAAATTGTTTCTTTGCCACAGGGGACAATTTTTTTTTACTTAAGTTTGAAAAAATGTAATATAAGGGTACTCGAAGAAATTAAACTGCTTTTTAGTTTAGTACATCAAACTTATAAATAAATATTGACTTGTGAGAAGATATACTTGATAGAATAAAACTTGAACAAAGAATCTCACAAATAAAACGTTTACTAACTCAAAGTTGGCGGTTGGTTATTTTCCAAATATTTTACTTCTGTACATTATGTACCGTACAATTAAGTAAATAAACATAATTATTATTATATTTATTAATTATTGTTAAAAATGTTGTAATCGACTAGGGTAAATCTATAAAATTTAATTATTAGTGTAAAAATACCCGTTCATGATGTTTGGAACCACGGGTTACCCATATTTGAAAATGTAGCTCTCTGCCTTCTGTCCAGCTCTAGAGAAACGATTTTTGGCATTAATTATTAATGATATAAAGTTGTCTGAATATATTTCTCTCCAAACAAATATATTACGAATCATCAATTTAAGCTTTATTTCCTATTTGAATGGAAGTATGAAATAGCTAAACATTTTAAATCACAGTTAACTTAATAAAGTATTAATCTAGTAAATTAATATAATTATAACATTTAACATCTTTTCAATCAATTTGACGTTTTTCCCTTTTAATCGTCTGTATTGTACACAATGAAGTAACTTTGTTTACTTATTAAGTTTTACGTGTAAATGTGATTCAGAACGGAAAGTTGGAAGTATCGGAAATAAACCCTCCAAGAATATCAAACTTGACGGAGTCCATTACCTAACTCGTAACAAAAGTTAGTCAATGTGTCTCGCTTTCTGTCCTTCTAGATCTTTGTGTATCTGTCTTTTCATTATTCGCCTGTTTCTTTGTCTGTATGTTATCTCTCTTCTTCAGTTGGTCATTTTGTTAATTGACCAAAGTAAATTTAATTTTAATTTCATTTTTTATTTATCCAATACATACATGCAAATTATTTATTTATGCAATTCATTTCATTTTTTACAACAATACATGCAATTGCATAAGGCACGTCTACGAAAATCTTAATACAATAGAACAAAGAAATTACACTGAACTCCATTGAACTATTGGCAGGCACAAAATAACAAATCAATGACTTGCAATAAATAAACAATTTTTAACAATTACTTTTAGCATCCAAACAGAGGCATCTAGACATATTTTAAAATAGAAAGGTCCCGACAACGACGGAAGCAGTTTCATAAATAAAATTGTATTTAAATAAAAAAAGACTATTAATTACATATTCTGTTTAATTAATATAAAACACGACTAATACTGAAATGTGAAATGACTGCCTCAACAAGTCGTGGATTACTCAACAAAATCCTTCGTGCATAAACTCATAAGCAGAAGTTTCCTAAGGCTGCTTTTAAATGTCTTTTTTTATCTTGCCTTGAAGTTTATTTCGTAAAAATTGAATAGTTAGTGGAGCCTATGGGTGTTTGAGTTACAATCGAAGACGAAATGTAGTTAAATGCATCTGACGAAAGAAACGCACTATAACGACAAACATTACAATAATATTAATCTATGTGGTTTATATGAATGTATTTGTATGGCATTGCATCCAATGCCGTAGAAATATATTACTGTGTTGTATTACATAAAGTTTGAATTTTAGAAGATTTGACGTAACACATAACAAACAAAAAATGCGTCAAAAGTTTTTATGGATATATGTTAAAATAAAAAAGGTTTTTTATTTGAATTAATTTACAAAGATACAAAACCTACTAACAAATCATAAAAAATATGATTATAAGCTACAGTATTATAGTCTAAGTTTTTTTATAAAAATGAATGTTTCTTTGTTTTTTATTTCTTTGTCCCCTTTAGACTCAAAAACTATTCGACCGATTAAGCTAAAGATGTCACACTTTATCCATATCATTGCCAGGAGTGTTTATACTTACAATTACTACAGACAAAGAGGTTGAAATGGGGTTACTACCCTTATACAATAAATATAAATTAAACAAACTTTCTACAAAATATAAAGCTAAAATGATGTGTTATTATTTTTAAGAAATACACAAAACTATTTGAGATTTCATTACTTAAGTCAAAGGGATGAAATGGATTAACTACCATCAAAATTAAATAATAATACACTTAGGGCCTACTTTTTCTATATTCTCAAAAATGACTACTAATTTCACAATTATGTGAAGTTATGTGTCGGCCTATAACATATTATTTATTTGCTACCTTAGCAACTACAAAAGAGGAATTATTTGTTTACGGAAATTACATTTACTAAAAAAGCTAAGTTGATGTTTACTCTGGAAAATATAAATTATCCAGCGAAATATTTTTACAAATATTTTCGGTAATTTCTTAGATTATTCGTACAAAGAAACATGCAAACAAGGTTAACCAGTTTGTAATATTGAAAGACATCATTTCTTTATTGAAAACTTGTACTTTTTAATTACTTGAAATTATCCAGTGAAAGACTGTTCCAGAAGTAAATCCAACAATCGACGTGAAATAGTTCAACGTACGGAACACCTCTTTAACATTTATCCTGTAGAATCGCTTGTTTATGTAAACTACCAGGAAACGATACATTATCCAAGAGGAAATATCAGCCCTGTTGCATCTTCAATAAGGAAGGGGTCGAGCAAAGTTAATAACGCCGGAGAAACTTTGCATTGGTTTATCGGACGGAGAATCTTTTAATAACAGACTCAAGAGAAAGAAGAACAAGGGAGAGAGAGATAGGGTATAGAGGGGGGGGGGGGAGATTGGAATACTTTGTGCATCATGGCTTCTCTAGATTACAAAATGGGTGGAGTTTCAAAAGCGATATTAAATTTGTGGAATTTTGCGGGCAGCGGGGCCGGCTGGCGTCACGCACTAGTAGTGGTAAACTACGCGAGTCAAAGGATTTATTAAAAAGTTATCCCCCCCCCCCTCTCGACTTCAGACCCATTCAGGACCATACCTGAGTTGTTATTGGTTGGAATGTATCTCGTTAGCCAATAGTGAAGTGTCATCTTTGCGGTATTTAATTTGTCAATCAGTCGAGTTAGGGTACTTTATTCCGCTAAAATAGGACAATCGTTGGTACACTAATAGGGTAGAATCTGTTTGTCATGTCGCTTTTAAGAGTGGTAGAACTGACGCTATTTTACGAGATGTATAGAAGGTTTAACACAATGACATTTAATTTAAGCATTTTGTAAAATGTCTTAATCTGTAGGCCTAAAATTGGCTTAAAGCATATTTTTCACCTGAAAATGGCAAATATAAACTAATTTTATAAACTCATGAATGAGGGTATTTTCATTTATTAACCAACTCCTATAAAAACGAATGTGCTTACGTACGTGAGTAACATACAATATAACAGCTGATTTCACCCATCATCTGTAATACTAAAACAAACCTAGCAAAGATTATACTTTGGGCTTATGTTTATAACTTCAATCAACTTGTGAAGTTGATTTTCTTATTTAAAAGCTATGAGTTAAATAGCTAATGTAGACTATTATACGTTATAAGATTTGCTTTGAGATTATAAAATGAATATAAATACAACCTTTTATCAACTATAAGCTATATTTGTATATACAAATTTAAGAAAACATACCTATTTGTTTAACTTCAGAAACATTCGTACATCTAAATAGCTGATTTCACCCATCATCTGTAAGTAACACTTGAACAAACCCAGTGTAGATTATATTTTGGGGTTATTTTTAAAACTTCAATCTTTATAATTTCTTGTGAAGTTTTTTTTTTTAATATGAGTTATAGAACTAATGTATACTATAATATACGTTATAATATTTGCTTTGAGGTTATAAACTGTATATAAACACAACGTTGTAGGCCTATAATCACTATATTTTTTTATGGAAATTTAAAGAAGAGATATATTTGTTTAATTTCGGAAACATTCGGAAATCTTCGTATAATATTTAAACATATTCGATTATTAATTTATTTGCTATAATATTAATAACTTCTAAATTATTTGATCTATCAAATATCAATATGAAATAAAAAGCAATTCAAAGATAGTATTTTTATCTTTCTTTAAATATAATAACGTATGTAAATTAAAATGTTTAACAAATAGGCCTTAACAATTTAACATGTTTAACAGTTTTAAAATCCTTATTATTATACACATTTACCGAGTTAAAAATCCCCGTCAGCGTAGTTATGTAGGCCTAGATTAGTATTCCTTAATGTTATTTTTTAATAGTTTGTTTTTTAACTGGTGTATTTCTGATGTGTATCTAATTAATCGGCCTGTGATTTTTCACGGGGCTTACTAGCATAATTATATTACAGAATAATAATAACAACAACACCAAGTTAACTAAGTTAACCACACACTAGAAGATAATTATTATGTTCGTTAGGCGTGGCTCATTTATCACTGAGGATGAAGACTTTGTGGTTGAAACGTGTTTTGTTATTAAACGTATGGGTGTGATAATTTTTGTTACTGTTATTATTCTTAAACAATTCCTTCTCTTTTGTCGAGTTCAAAATGTATGAATACTTATATTTGTTAAAATATTTAATTTAAATATATAACACAAGAAACTGCGTTTGGTCAGAAGCTATTGTGGTGTCGTTGGTTCGAATACGCTAACGCCGTAGCTTGCGTACATTATTTCACTCATAGGGCACAAGTTGAGCTTCAATTGCAAACAAATATAAAAAACTAGATATTCAGTATAGAATTAATATCCAACAAATGAAAGCAGTTTTAACATTTTACTGGACAATTTGAAAGCGTGACTTCTCTGCAGGAGAGCCTGTGTTTTTAGTATAATTTTAGTTTTTCAAACTAAAGTCATTACATAGGTTTTGGTAACTCTCTCGAAGGTAGTTACTATTTGTCTGTTATAATTTGTTATACATTTTTTTAAAGTCACATAAATTCAGAAACCGTTCAAACAAAACGAAAAACTTGTAACGATACTACTACATCAGATTAATCGTTTAAAATATAGAACTTTTTAGAATGATTTCATCATGAATCGTGCTTTCAGTTGGTTATATTTTGTAACTCTTAAAAACACAACAAATATGGCTACCCACTGTGCTTAAACTAACTAGTAAAGTAGGTTTTGACTAAACTTTCAGTTTCATAAGAATATTGTCTTTCTATAATTCAGAATATAGACCTACGTTTATTTATTTTCAGAATAATATTAATATATTGGGTGTCCCGAAACTACCTGGAACCGCTTTGTAGAATCGTTCCTTAGGCAAATATAAGATAAAGTTCCAATAAACATAGGTCCGAAAACGCTTTGTTTTCCATTTATCCGCCATTTTATTTTCTCATAAAAAACTTATTATCTCTGGAAGTATAATGTATGAACAATGTCTTGTCTATTTTTAAAATGGCGGTCGTTTAAAATGTTGAATGTTAAATATCTCTAAAACTGATTACGGCCGCCATTTTGAAAATACAAAAGACGATGTTTTGATTTTCTGTGCTCTGGTAAAAGTGTACATAGCAAATACGCACACCAAATTTGAACTCTATATCTTATCTACTTCCAAAGATATTAAGGCTCGGCACTCTACATTCAAAACGGCGAAGTTGGGTACCAATTTCAATGTTAAGAAACCAAAACAAACCTTCACTATTAAGCATATTTTTGTGTGGTTTTTGTCAAAAAACAAAAGCTGTATTTTTTTTCTTAAAGTAAAATAGATTGTGGGTGTTGATTGCTAAAGTTTTTTGCAATATCTCGTTTTGCAACTAAGCAAAAAATTAATAAAGTTTACTATTTTTCACTATTTATATCATACGTTTATGAAAACAATAAATCGGTTTTTGAAAATGTAGCCTATTCAGCCATCAATATCCGCATATGACAATACTTTAAAATGAAACCAAATTTTTAAATTTATTCCACGAATTAACGGAAAAAAATACTTATTCTGTAGCCTTGCTCTTATGGGAATCAGATTCAATATGGCGACAGGGTAGCGCCCCCTTAAGTTTGTTTGTAAAAAAACCAAATGGCGGATGGATGGAAAACAAAGAATTTTCGGACCTAAGTTTATTGGAACTTTTATATTATATTTACCTCAGGAACAATGCTAAAAAGCGGTTCCAGGTAGTTACGGGACACCCCGTAAATTCAAACCGTATTAAATATCAGACTTTAGATCGTTCCTCCGCATTAAAAAAACAACAAACCTCTCACATGAGTGAAATACTAGATCTGCTAAAATACTGTAATAGTTATATTGCTTCAGATTTGGTTTTCCCATCTTTGAACATAGTCTTACAATATAGGCCCGCTTGTCTTGTGTTTTGAGGTGAATATAACGACACCTCATGTGGAAAAATAGAATTAATAGTTTACTAGGGTATGGCATACATAATATATAAACGTAGGCTATATTTGTAGAGCGGTAAACCCTAATCTATAGGCCTACCTTTACTGTGGTTAGGCAGAATATGGTAGAATGTATCTGTGCTAATTTTAAAAGTGGTAGAACCTGAGGTTTTTTGCAAGATTCCCCTAAACTAAGAAATCTACCTTTAGAGTGTTCTTTTTAAATGTCTCATGTCGGAGTTCTGTTGTATCGTTGTTATAATACATACATTCTTAATATGGAAGTTGTTATTGACTAAGTTGAAGCAGTGATAAAATATATACATAGAAAAGCAGCTGTTGAAGTTTTATACGGATAAATTTAGACAGATATTTTTGTTTAAAAATATAGGCAACTCAAAGCTACTCCATAAGGAAAATTATATCGTTTAAGGTACGCCATTTTGTTAGAACGCTTCGTGTATTTATAAAAAAACACCCATAGTTAAGTCTGAATTCAGCATAATAGTAACTACCCTTCTAACAACCCTCTTCAGCCCCGTGCCGATCAATCATTCTAGTTTTTGTCAGTTACACTCACACATACATTAGACAGCAAGCATTGTGAATCTGTATTAAACTCGTACGCGTTTTTAATTTATGCAATTTTAAAGACACGTTTTGTGAGGAAATGTAAACTAAACGTAGTTCTTACAAGTAATACTAAACGTAGTTCTTTCAAGTAATACTAAACG
>JAGFPH010001106.1:64078-92875 GCA_018207615.1 Philaenus spumarius | reverse complement strand
GAAGTTATACTTCTTTGCGCCCGTTAGACACTTTGGGATGGGATGTTGGTCGAGAAACCGCGTCACGCTGAAAAGTAAGAACAAATTTTTAAGAACTATCGATTAATCGACAGTAGGGTCACCGAATCCACAATATATAATTACTGATAATGATAATATAGGTGTATAATATAATAATGAAGTCACGTATAATATATTGAAGATAAATATATTGAATAATATTGAAAAATGTCTTATATTTCATTTATATATCCTGTCTGTTTGTGTGCGTGAGTGGGTGTATGAGAATGGCCAAAGAAGTATAACTTCCACCGTGTGGTCCGACGCACACTTTTTTTTATTAATTACACAAACAATTTGCCAACAGTAAACCCGACTCAAAAATATAACAGCAGATTGTATATTAGGAATATAGTAGAGATAGTAATTTGCGTTGGTAACATCTGATAAACTTCAACAATTCATAAAAAAATCTAACATTGTACTTAAAGATTATTTGTACAGCTCCGTTCAAACTGTTTCTTGTAATAATCTATCATTCATCATATATAGAAATTACAAAATACTATACTTAAAAAATATTCTTTTAACTTCCCTGGTTTCATTTAAAAAACTTCTTGTTTTAAAGTATTTTGCATAAACGAGATTTTAAACTTTTTGTATATTATTAACAATCACTCGATGAGACTAGCCAAGAGAAAACGTTATGGAGGTAAAAGATAGGAAAGACATAATAATGTTTTAATAATATATAATAATTCACATTTATATTTTAAGTATTTTGAATATTTAAGTGGACCTACATTAAGCGTAATTAATTTAGATTGATATGTGTGATTGTGAGTGCGGGAACGAATGGTAGGCTAATAGCATTGAAGAAACAACACTATAGTATGTTTCTTCAATGCTAATAGTGACAATTTAAAAATTATAAAAGCAAAACGGTTCTAATTAATGAATGTATCCATACTTAAAAAATTTACACAATAAAAGCGTCAAGTCAGTTCGGTATTCGGGCGTGGGGGGGGGGGGGGTCAAAAACTTATCGAATTTAAGCTGAAGGCAGATGTTAATAACCCTGAAAAGGCTTTAGCTACATTGTTGCGAATGTAAATAAATAAAACGGAACAAGCCTAATAAATCATTCTACAAGTACGTGTCAGAAAAAGTTAGGTAACGAAATTTTCTGAAGTGGGGGCTGAATGGGGTAATCTGGCAACAGTGTGCCGTTCATCCCCGTATATAAGGGAGGAAAAAACAGGGAAAGGACTGTATGTTAGCTTCCCTTTGTTGCGATATTGAAATAGAATCATTTAGGTGTAAATAATTTGCTTGAAGGTTAGGTTAGGGAACCCAGCTGACAAGTTATTAGCCGGCCGCCATTTTGAGGGTCACGTTGTTTACTCCATTACACATTGCACGCTTTCACACTTTATTGTGTAGATTGTTTGTTGTAAGATGCAAGTTAAGATCCGGTGTCTCGGCGGAAGATCGCATCGGTAAGGGGGTAAAGGCGAAGCTAGTGTAGAACGGACAAAATTGCTGATATTGAATAATATTTTACAAAAAGGTTCTTTACAAAGAGAAAAATGTCGGTTATACGAATCAATGGCCATACCAACAGCAGCAATATGTTTGTGAATATTTTATACATTCTAGGTTATAAAGGAGAAACGTTATGGGTTTTCGCTATTTAACTCAAAAGATTTATCCGATTTGGATAAAATTGTTACTGATGTGTTAGTTAAGCAAACCGCCAGGAAACTTGGTTATATTTCGTCGTGTTTTTACAACATGAAAGCTTTTATTAAAATAAAACAGAGAAGTGCTAGTTTGTTGTAAGACTACTGCGCAAGAGTAAAAGAAATATATTTTGTATCGCTATTTCACAAAGATTGTTTCCTTCATAGTTTTCCTGTGACGGGAATCTTTAACGACATTGGAACATCTTAAAGCTCTTTTAAACGATACCGCATACATGATCGTATCATGAAATATACATTTTTCTGGAACCAGGCTCCTTAAAATGCAGAGGAAAATATGTTCTTAATTCTGATTTTTGGAACACAAGCGGCTTAGTGTGCCTTATAACTAACTACCCCTAAATGCAAAGCTATATCATCATATAAATTATTTCTCAAATGTGTTTTTTTTTTAGAAACGCATATCTAATTTTATTCTTCATCGAAATTAATTATTAAAACAAAATGTTAAAGCTTATGTTTCCCCCTATTCACGAAAAATGGACAAATGCTTAAAATTAACGTTTTTGTTAAAAAAAATTTATTAAACAAACTTTAATCGTTTATATTATTTCTCAAATGTGCTTTTTTTTTGTGGCAACGCCATATCTACCTTAATTCTTCATCAAAACTAATTATTCAAACACCACTTTAAAGCTTAGGCCTAGGCTATGTTTTTCACAATTCATGAAAAATAGACAAATAGCTTAAAATTAATGTTTTCATTAAACAAAATTGTTAAAAAACTTTCATCATCTATATTATTTCTCAATTAATTGTTTTTTTTTGTGGCAACGCCATATCACCCTTAATTATTCTTTAAAAATAATGATTTAAACATCATTTTAAACTTAGGTTTCCCGCTATTCTTGAAAAGTACACAAATAGTTTAAAATTAATGCTTTTAAATTTCTTTCATCATCTAATATTGGTTCTCAATAGTGTTTCTTTGTTGTAACACCATATCTCCCTTAATTTTGATCAAGAATTAAGGATTGCAACATAGTTTTAAAGCCTACGTTTCCCGCTATAGACGAAAAAAACTAAAGTAGCTTAAAATTAATGTTTTCGTAAAAAATCGATTAAAAAGCTTTTTATATGAAAATTCATATGATTCCTAATGAACGCTTTCATATTCTATCAACAAAAATCTGCTTAGCTAACATGTTAGTTAGATTGTTTACATTCTATATCCAAATGTAATCCTTCACGCTAATTAATCAAGTAAAATTCAACGTAAAGCGTTATAAATCGTTGTAAACGAACGTAAATAAACGAAATTTACGGAATTAAATCAACGTATTAAATCAGGTGAGTACTAATAACTTGCGAAATATTTGCACGGGTCAGCTAGTTTTTTTTTTATTGTTAAGTAAATCGACTGTGAAGACTGACAGACTAACTGCAGATCAGATAAAGGCTTCGATTTTCCCTGTTAAGGTACGGAACCCTGTAAAAAAAAATTTGTTAAAAAGCCGTTACACCCGAAAAGAGCAGGCGGAAGAAACGTTAGCAATAAAAGAATTATCAATGCATGTGAGAGCATCGATTTCGCAACAATTATTGAATAAGTGATAACAACTTGAGAAAATTTCTGATTTGCCTTAAAATGGGGAGGAAATTTTGGTTATAAAACGAACTGCAAAAAAGTATGTGATGCTAAGTGACGGTTTTATTTATAGGTCTCTAAATAGTTTTAAGAAATGATTTTAGCCAATATGTCAGGTGATTGAAGATGTTTATAGTGTAGGTTCAATAATAATCAGTTTGCTATAATATTTCACTGTCAACGGATTTCATAGTTTAGCTTAAACCAATTATGTGTATTTTTAACTGTGAGTAGGCTTAGTGATGCTGGTTATTCTTTTATTAACCTAAATAATTCGAGGCTGTTTAATATTATTAATAAAACTGCAGTTAACATTTATTATAAAGTTAAGTAAATTGGTACCAACTGATATATTATGTTTATAAACTGGAAACAAACTGTGACAGGTTTTTTAAAATTTTTACGTTGGCGTTGTAGGTTAGGTGGAGTATACAGTAATTTAAACATTTTATTTCTTCGTATAAACTATATTTTAACTAATGTTAAATCATAAACTTAAAAATTTGATTTATACGTTTAGACATTAAACATTATTTACCACCTAACTTAGGTTATGAATAATCCTAAATCTTTATTTAAAATCTGTATATCGTATAAAAGAAGAAGTACTGACTGACTGATTGATAATCAAGGCACAGCCAAAACTATGATAACTAAAGGCTTAAAATGTTAAGTATACCTTCATGTACAATGTAAAGGTGCACTGAGAAGTTTGCAAAAATATTTATTGGAAGGGTTGAAAGTAGTCAAAATACTAGGGTTCAATCGCAGCTGATTGGATAACACAGCTGATTTGAATCAAATGCTTAGCAACGCAATTCTAGGTCTGGCTTATTCTGAACAAACAAGTTTATTGAATGCATTTACACGCATTGGCAGAGCAACCAACTTAGACAATTTAGAATCAGTTAATTATTTTTCACAACAAACATTTGTTTAGGTTAGGTTATCAAAATAAAAACAAACACAAACAGACAATAAACGAAAAAGGCTTGATTTATTATAATTCAAACATCTGTCGTTACATATTACACATAAAACAGCTGATTTGAATCATAAGCTTAACGCAATTTTAAGTTAGGCCTATACTGAACCAAAACACGTTCTCGAAATTATTTAGATTTATTACCATAGCAACTAAATTGGTAAATTTAGAATCAGGTGATTATTCTACACAACCAACAGTTTTTAGGTTAGGTAGTAGTAAACACAAACAACGAAAAGGCTTTCTATTTCATGAACCAAACACCTATCACTATAAAATTATGCTAACGTTATTCTTTACTAGGTCTATTTAATCAGACCTAAAATGTGCTTCACCTTATCACATTTTTGTCATATTATATAATTCGAAACTGCCTCTCTTCCGTATAAAAATAAAAAATCTCTGTCCTATTCAACTGCCGTTCCCGTATCAACTAATATGGCATAGTATACACTAATCTGCTTGCATTAGATTCGCCATGGGGGTGGGTGAGCGAAGCGAGCAAGGGGCGTAGCCCACTAGTAAATTATAAAATATGTGTGTAGATTCATCAAGATCGGCGACATGCGAAGCACTCATGGTAAGGCTTTAGTACGAATTAATTGTTATATTTAAATATATTTTATTTTCAATTTTTTTTTTTGAGTAGGAGGAAAGTTTTGTACCATAAAAATATTGTTTTATACTTCTTTGTGGAATATTATTTTTCAAGAAACACATCTACCCCTATATTTCCAAAAGTAGTGCAGCTCAAATTTTGAGAAAAAGAACAGTTCTGTTAAAAAACTCAAACAGATCGAAAATTGTATGATAATCAGACCAAAAAATGTAGTTCTCATGCATGTAATTTCCTTGAAGTCAAACTCGCATTACTTCGATTTTTCTTACGAATTCGATAACATAAAACACTGAAGATAATTGATCCAAAAGCAAACGATTACTGATTCCGTCCACGAGGCCACGAGCTAGATTAACGGACTCATGAAGTCAGCATGATTAATATGCGTGACACGAGTTTGTATGGAAGCAACCAACCGTGACTGTCACTCACACAATCTACCTTTAACTGATTCCATTAGCAGACTATTTATAGAGAACCATCTGTAAAATTACCCTGCAATGGAGACGCCATGTTAGCGTAGCCAGGATACTTTGACCTTATTAAAGTATGATTGCATCATTGTACGGACGAGAGTGGTTTCAAGAGGCTGTATAATTATGTAAAGGTTAAATGGGTGATTGTTCACTGTAGCTAAAGTACGTACTTTAACAGCATAACCTAGTAAAGAAAACTTCAAGTGTTTCAATACACGTCCGCCATATTGGATATATTTCTCAAGAGTTTACCTTTCTATTGGATTTTTATTATAGTTTGTGAGTTTTATAATATACGGCAGGCAAAATAAAAAGTAATTAATTAATCTCGTTTGATTTACTTTTTATTTTGTTGTCTACTTAGGAAAAAAGAGAATAATATCAAAATATTTGTTTTCATAAATTTTCCAAGTAAAAATATAAATGATAAAACAATTTCTTTACATCCCTTAGGACCATGTATGGTTTATTCTCGTAAAATTATTTATAAACATTTCAATGAATCTAACAATGTATAATTTATTGTACTACACTGTGTTTATAAAAATCATCTAGGCCTTTATAACAAGAGAGAGTTATAAAAATCTATTTATAATTAACAAACTTAAATACTAACGTACATTTTTTAAATGACAAATGTATAATATAAAATAAAATATTTTAAAATAATGGTCATTATGTAGATATTATACCATCGATATCGAAATTTTGTTTTCTCTGACACTAGACACTTAACAGTTTTTAAAAAAAAGCAGTCGTAGGACTTCCGACAGAAATAAAAACTGTAATGAATATAATAAATCGGTGGTTATATTGGTTTAATCCGAAATTTGATCAACATAATTTTAGGTTAGGCCTTTACTGAACCAACACATAATGCATTTACATCCATTACCATAGCAACCAAGTTAGCAAATTCGGATATTTAAAAATAATAAACAATTATTATGCCATTATAGTGTACATATTTTCAACTGATATTTCGATTGTTTGTGCTAGTAAACCCTAAATTTGAAATAAAAGGAAATTTGCATGATTAGGTTTGAACTGCAATATTTAAAGTTTTTTTTGTTGCAAATTTTGCAAACTAAAACACAATTTAAAAAATGCACAGTTACACACAGTAAACTTTCCACGTAGTCAGTTTAGCTTTACTTGTAGCCTATACAATATACTGAGCACTAATATTAAAATCTTACAATAATAAAAATTATAGTCACGATGGTCAAAAAAACTATGTCCTTTACAATGTACGAGGACTGGGCGTAACAAGTAATAATTAGGCTATAGCTACAGAATGCTGCTATTACAGCATGTTGGTGACGGGAACTCATAAGACTTTACCCATCCAAAAAGAGTCCAACGCGCTTAAACAAGTTTTCACTCCAAGAAACGCCAGAACAGTCGTTGACAAATATTATAGAAATCAGGCGAGAAAGAAAACACATAAAATGCAGGTTAAAGTTCGGCCATTTTGGTAAGGTTTGGACAAAACTAAAGAAACTATCTCACTTCACTGGCATCAAACAGATAAATAATAACCAATGTAAACAAAATATAACTACAGAAATAAATAGTAAAAATGTAAATTTACCTTAATTATTGATATACGAGTACATAATTTCCATTAAGCACTTAAACCACTGAACAGACATTCAACATAATTTCAATAGGCCTATATAAAAATAAATGTTTTTTTGTCCTCTATAGACTCAATACCCATTAAACCGATTTCACTAAAAATTTCACAGTTTATCCATACCAATACCAGGAGTGATTAGACATTCAAATTACTACAGCCTAAGTTGTTGAAATGGGATTGCTACCCCGATACAATAAATATAAATTGAACTAACTTCCTACAAGCTATAAAACTAAAATTGTTTAATATTATTCTTAAATGACTTAAAAAACCATTTGCAATTTGATTACTCAAGTCAAAGGGATGAAATAGGATAACTACCTTTAAAATTAAATCACCATTTATTCACTTACTTTTTCTATTTGCTTAATAACTAATCAACTAATTTCACTAAAAATTTCACAATTTACACATATTAGTGCCAGGGTTATTTAGAGAATATGATCACTACAATCAAAGATATTAAAATAGGGTAGCTACCCCTGAACTCCCTACGAGCTATAAAGCTAAATTTGTGTGATGTTATTCTTAAGTCACATAAAACTCCATATGCAATTCGATTACTTAAACCAAAGTAATGAAATAGGATGACTACTCTAAAAATTAAATAATAATACAAATACGTTAGCTACCCAAATACATTAAATTGCATTATTTGTTCCACGTTCCCTCCATAAAAAAGAAAAGAAGCTACCCATATAAAATTAACATTAAACACCCATATGTTTAATACGCTCACGACCGCCTGTCCTGATCATAATAATATTATTTTAACCACAAGTCACTTTAAAATAAAATGTTCAATACACTCACTAAATTGTGTTTGTTAATTTAATCTAAGCAAATATTATTTACTAAAAGCAAGCAATAGGAAGCATTGCCGCGTCCACTAGTAGGATGCGATATAAGATATAAATAATTACAGCTTTACCAGATTTCCAACATAATAATCGATGTAACGTCAGTAGAAAAAACACATATTACAAAGGTTAACAAAAATTTAAAAATTTTGCTAATGTCCACCTACGTTATAGTTCTAGGTAAAGAAAATATTAACTACTGCAACAACATTACGGAAAAAATAATAAACAGTGAAAATATATAGGCGCTATAATACATACAGACAGTAATTTGCAATAACATAGGGCCTATATAAAAATCTAACCTAAATTTTATTCAAGTTTATTAAATTGCAGCATAAACTAACTTAATATCTCCTTTTAATATTTCACGTCTTAACTTACGCATGCGTGTTACCAACATGCATCAAACTACTATTCATTAAATTTGGAAACATTGTAATAATTTTTCTCATATTTTGTTAAGTGCTTTACGCAAATTATTTATACGTAAAATTTGTATCGTTATTTATTTTTTGTTTACGATAGTTACTATTTGTTTTTGGTAAAAGTGGAGTGTATAATTTCTTTTTCGTCCTAACCTATCCAAAATGGCTGAACTTTAACTTGTATTTATGTGTTTTTTCTCTCTCGTAATTTCTATAATCGATCTTCTGTCTTGGCATCGACTGTTCAGTGTCTAGTTTCTACGATCAGTGTCTAGTTTAGAACGTACAAATTATTTAATTTCCCTAATCAACCTCATCTATACGAAAAAAATTAGTAAGAGGGAGTTTATAACATTAGGCCTATCGCTTTTTGTGCTTCATTAGACCAATAGACCTAATTATGAAGTTACACATTCTTACTAACAAATTTCATCAAATTACAATTTATGGCTGTAATTTGTTCTATTATCATACAGGACTTGTTTACATTGGACAGGGTATATTGTATACGGTGTATTTGTAAACAAATTCGGTCTTTCTAATCATCTTTCAAAATATAATTGATTCTTTTTAAAGAAAGCAATATAAGCATTGCATTATTTGGGTTTCGCCTCTACCCAGCGTTGAAATCTCTTAGGCTCTTTATTCGTTGTAGTACGAATGGTTTTCAAAAATATCAAATTTTATAAACCAAATGTGTACTAATTAAAATAAATAAACAAAGTATTGATGGGAACATTTTTGAAAATTAGATCTCACACAATAATTTAAGTAGTTAACCTTAACTAATGTTAACCCAGTTAATACGGGTTAACTCTACCAATTTAAACAAAATAACTTTAATTGGGATTAAATCCACAATCACAATAATGAGCCACTTTAATTGTATTTACGTTTACTAAAAGTATAGTAAAATGTTAAAAATACAGTTTACACTACTCACTACAGTAGTTAAGGTTCAAACACATGTTTCATTAGTCCTGATAAGAAAATTACTCTACACCAAAAAAAACGGGAAACTATGCCCTTTGATAGTCCCAACCCGAGCGCGAGCCCTTTGTAAATTGATTTAGCCAAATTTGTTAACCGTCAACACCCAGTCTAGGCCAGATGTAGTTACAATGAATGCGGATTGTAGAGCCGTGCTCCAGCGTCTACTCGTTCGAAACGTCCGCTCATTGGTTACTCAAGTAGCGGAAATGATCTGGCCACATTGTTGTCTGCCATTTTGTTCTATTTCGACACACGTACTATATTTCCAGTATGTTGCTCATAACAATTACAAGGCAATGATTGTTGTTTTAACAACGACTTTTCTTCGGTTACTCAATGTAGGCTAATGTAAACGTACCCTACCTGTTTAAGTGGGCCTAGTTCTTGTGCGGCACATGGCTCGTGTTTGAGTATTTCGTCTGACTTTTTGTCCGTTGTGTGCCCGAGCGGAAGCTATTGGCTTTTGAATATATTTTGCTGCCTAATTGAAATACAGCAACTGATCCAGGAATAGTATGTATTTCCGCTCAAGTATATAAACTAATATCTTACTTTGGCGTGTTCTTACTTATCTCAATAGGCTACTAAGAGTCGTAGCCTACATAAAAATAATACGACCAAGAAAATTGATCAAACTCTTCAGAAAATAATTAAAACAATTACAACTTTGCAACCATTGTGCCATTTCGAAAAGTGTGAAAATTACCTATACACTTACTTAAAGCAAAGGAATTCTGTACCATACAGAATACCAAATGTGTTGAATAGTAAAATATTTGATACTACTACAAACACACAGATAGACGATTGAGAATCAACCATGTCATGGATAGTTTACCATTGTGAAGCACGTAATGACATTTGTGAACATCCTCCAATACAATATGAACTGTTTCTATATATAATATATTAAATCTAAAATTTTTTAAAACCCCGACACAAAAAAACAGCTGATCAGTTTTTTTAATCATAGCTAAGAACACTCCCGATCAAAAAAAAGAAGAAAAAAAACATTATTGGTTCATCTATTTGTTGCCACAAATCATCTACGATGCCACAGACAATATACAGATACACAGGTTAAACTTGAGTACATCTAGAATTACACACGTAAAAAGAGGTGTGTTATAAGTTTAACTTGTGTATCTGTCTGTGGCGTCGTAGCTCCCAAACTGTTGAACATATATTTATTTATTTTTTTGAAAAGTTACTTGATCGAAAGTATTCTTAGCTACGATTCAAGAAAATCTGTTTAGCCGTTTGAAGATCATCAGTTCTTGTCTAGTTGATGTGTCAGTTTTTTTTAATGTTTAACTTATATTTATGTACACATTAATAAAAACATACAATAGTTTCAGGTTAAGTTAAAGTTATGCGGAGTAATTACTTTGATGGAGGAACAGTCGGAAAATCTGATGTTGTTCAGGTTATTTGCTTTAAAGAATTTGGTTGTAGCAAATTTTTTTTTGTGATTTTAAATTAAAGAAAAATTTTCGGTTAGATTTCACGAATGAAAATTAACAAAAAAATCCGTGGTCTTCACATAATCTTGTACCGGATTCCTCTATTACACTAAAAGGTACTATGACTACAAATTTTAAGTAGCCTATCTGCTAGCTCATGTTTACATTTTAAAAAAATTATCTAAAATCTATAATCTATAATAATATTATAGAGGTAAAGTTTGTTTTTTTGTTTGTTTGTTTGTATGTAAAGGGTAATCTCTGGAACTACTGAACCGATTGAAAAAATAGTTTTACTAATAAAAAGCTACACTATCCCTGAGTAACATAGGCTATAATTCATTTTTTAAAAAACCTTTTTTTACTTCAATATTTGTAAATTTAGTCGGAAAAATTCTTAGGTTAGGCCTAGAATAATAAACCAACACATGTATTTACATTTATTACCATAGCAACCAATTGAATAAAATAACAGATAATATAGCTGTTTGCTCCAATATTTCCATTAACAGCTGATTTCAAAATTTGAAGCAATTATTTTTGTATTTTTAGCTTTTAGGTTAAGGTTTTAAAGTGTAGACCTGAGCCTTGCTGGTTCTTTTAACCATTATTATAACTGCTTTTATAAAATATAAGAAATAATTTAATTTGAACATTTAACATTATTTACCATCTTATTTTTGAGGTTGTTATTAATCCTACAGCTTTATTATAAATAAAACGTAACATAGGGCCTATGTTTTTGGAAGGTTCCATTTTGGGTTGGCGTGCGGAGCACGCAGGGGTCTCCCCTAGTTTATTATATACACATTATTTATTTGTTGTCAACTGTAGTCTCTAGTTTACTTTACCTTGTTTATGTGGCTACATGTTTCACTGCCACAGGCAGCATCATCAGGTCCACTCAAACACTCATACTACACAATACGTAACATAACATAATTATATTTTCATACCTTGGTCGTACTCGTCAAAGAAATGAAATATGTTAAACCAATAACAATTTAACTTTACACTTGAGAGGTGCCTCATTTTAGTGTGCCTTTTCCTACAATTTCCTAGTGAGTCTCTCTCTTTTATATTATTTGGCCATCAATGTAAAATGTAAGTATACATTTGTTGTATTTTAATGTATTTTATTTCAGTCTTTATTTTTTATTTTTTGTCCTTTCTTCGATGAACTTGGACTAACGCTTCCTTAACAGGATGATTCCGAACGTACGGAATCAGATAAATTCAGAAATAATCTCCGAGAATTTGATTCCGGAATCTCTTAACACTAGTTTAATAGTGTACAGATGCACTTACAGGCTAAAAAATGTTATAATATTCGAAGGCAGCCAAAATACCGCCTGCGACCGCCCGCCATAAGATTAATTTCCAATATTATTATGTATTACTACGGTCTACGTGTATTATATTATTCTACATTTTTTTATTATTAACTATTGTGTGAAAAAAGTTACTATTACTTGCGTAACTTCGTGTCAGGGGGCCTCAAGAATTAAATTTGCCCCAGGCCCCCTAATCCCTATCGGCGGTTCTGACTAATACATGTAAAATACATCTCAATACCACTTTCGTTCGGAAGTTATGAGAAATTCTGACGGATACGTGATTTTTAGCGTTTACTGGAACATAGCTCAGCTCTTCATTTAATTAGAATCTTTGTAAGTGTTTTCCAATTTATGCAGTGATTAATCTTTACTCCCAAAAATCTAATATCAGTAGGCTATCTGTAATAAGTTATTTTAAAATTGTATATGTAAGAAATTAGTTTTTGGTGTCGAAATTTTAAAATGTGTTAAGTTAGTCTTAACTGCTAATATTCAATTCCAAACAAACAATAGTAGAACTAGTTTGTTTGCGTTTTAACTTTTTCTTCCTTTCCTATTTTCAAAGTAACGCCGTTCAATGTGTAGGGCTATTACTAACTGTAGGTAAGCATAGGTATAGTAAACAATTACCTATTTTTCAAATAATTTTATTACTAGCTTATAATGAAATTATTACAACTAAACAGCTTTTACACTTTGTATGTGACTTCTTTAAAAGAAGTTCTAAAAAAAGTAAAACTGGTATGGTGAAAAACACATTCTAACCTAATAAACTTTTTTTTTAAATCTCCAAGTGTTTAAATATATATCAGACCAATCAGTTCGACATGACAGACTCGAAGTTAATAGTAAATTTAACACTCCCAAATAAACTAATTTCATTAGATTTGTCCACAGTTAAAACACCAAAAACACGATAGAAAAACAGACTGAGAGTGAATTTTTTTCAATATTTATTTTGAAAAATATTGAATTTCAATATATTAGTATATTTCATTGATATTTTAATGTTTTAAATGTCTTGAGATTTTTCATTTTTAAATACCACTTCTGGACTTTTCTGGCAAATCCTATTCCAGATATTACAGTATACCAATTGAAAGATACAAATACTTGAATATATATTCACAATCCGAGTTGGAAACAAACAAAGAACATTGGTAACCACTTTGTACTCAGTCAACACATGTCAACCGTAGCATACTGCAATAATAAATCTGTGTTTTACAATCTCACAGCAGGTGTATATACCGTGATGTCAAGCAATATTTTTAGAATAAAGCGTTAAAATATTAACATTTGTGTATAGTGTTATCGGCGAGGCCTTCCATTACAGGCACGTTAAGGAGCGGCGGTGTGGGGGAGGGGTAGATAAAGAGGGGGGTTACGTTCCGGGAGCGTTCAGCCAGAAACCTCGCGATAAGAGGGGTGACGGAGAGCGAGAGAGAGAGAGAGTGAGAGGGAAAACAGAGCAGTCTTCAGACTTCAAACTGAATTAGAAGATGCTGTGACTAGACAATTATAAGGCACTGGCAAAACAAGGGTTTTAATTCGCTTAGAATAATCTCTCACGGTTGGGATTATAATATAAGACTTTTAACTTTGTCTCTGACGAAGATGACGTACGTTAGGTGTAAAACAAGTGGTTTTTGTTTTCTTAAAAATACTAGGGGAAACCTCTGATTGCTTCGCACGACAACCGCCTAGCTTGCAATTACACACAATAATTGTGAACACAATAATTTATCATACATTTTAGGTAGACAAATTTACTAAAAACTTAGTTGCATAATTAATTATTAAAGTTGTTTGTGCAAATCTAGCTCCTTTTAACGTTCTCTAATCGACCTACGCAATTAAACGTTTAATTCTATTTATTATATCGACCTACGGAATTTAGGTTAACGCAAAATCAAATCCTTATAATTAGCTTATTTATTTGCGAACATTGAATTCAGTTGCACCTTTAGGTTTTATTTTTAAACGTTGGGATTTACAAATGTAAATCCACTACATCTGACTATGTTGATATTTTAAAACTAATGGACCCAGATCAGCTGTGTATGTATTAATATCTATTAATTGCCATAGCTACTACATGTGCACATAACCTCGCATAAGAGATGATTATTTTCAATTTTACAGACATTACAATTTTATTTTATTAAAACTGATGACCCCTTTGATTGTTTACTCTGGAAAATCTAAATTAATAAGCCATCAATGAAAGATGTTTTTAAATCAAGGAATATTATTTTACGTCCCTTGAAACTAGAGGGTGTAAATTTAGCACACCTAAATAGTAGACCTACATAGAAAAATTAAATCACTCTCATATTTGTTACTTGCGACAAAGGCGTACAATTTTGGTAACCACCTCTATACATTAAAAATAATGTCCACAAAAATTTGTCAACCGTTTCCAAATAAATGGGAAACTGCTGCTGAAAATACAAAACTCCAGTTGGTACAGTTACTTTTGATAAAATGTTAGCATTAGATACGTTTTTTTAGCATTATTGAAGATTATTATCAGTCGCCATTTTGAAATGATTAAGAGTCACATTTGAATTTTTAATGCATTTCATAGCAATGGATTTTATCTTATTTATTAAAATTATTAACATAAAAAAACGATGGTTTTATGCTAATTTTGGTTGTTGTAGACAATTACCAAGAAATATTTTAGTTTTTTGTCGATAACTCTGTTATCCTTTGACCTACAGACAGAAACAATAAAAAAATAATTTTGTTTGTCGTTAAAAATAAAAAGATTTTGTCTCTTGTACATATTTTTGTAAAGTTAACGGTTTTCAATATATTCCACCTTACAGATTTGTAACAGCCGTCATTTTGAAAATTATAAAAATACATTGTTCGTGTTTGGTACACTTGTAACTTTTAACATGCAAAATACTTGTTCCAAATTTGAACTCGTTATCTCATCTATTTCTGGAGTTATATTTTGTTAAAAAAAAAGGCGGATTGCGACTAAACTAAGCCGAATTTGAAAAAAATTTACTGATCATTTTAAATTTATTTCAATGATTACGATCCTGTATAGCCCGCTACGGTTTTAGGAACACCCTGTATATACAGATAATCAAATAATTACACCTAATAAACATACTTGAAAGCTTGTAAATGGCCTCCACATATTTTGTAGTGATGCCAAGGGTGCACCCTACAAATACACGGTATAAATAAAACTTGTGTCCGTACAACATCTTAACAACTACCGACAAAGAACACATATTGACAGATGTAGCCTACAAAAGGCTTCGGACACGGTCGGCTATTGTCCACACAGAACTTGCAGAATTCTTGCCATCGTGTCTCAATAATAGAGACCGACATATTGCTCTCCCCAAAATCTATTCATAACACACAATTACAAGCTGTGTTCGTAGTTTACTGGAAGCTTGATGAAGTAATTTTACGAAAGTGAATACATTTTATTCAAAAACATGATTTACTTTATTCCCAGAATTTAGTAAAATATGTTAAGTTTTTAATCAAACTTGTTAAATATTTAGATAAATTTAGGCCTAATATCCTTTGTTGTAGCCAAGTTGGCTTTCTAAAAGGTAGTTCTACAATTGACGCAACAGTAAAGTTAATTAACTTCTTATAGGAAGGTCTTGATAAAAAAGGGAAGTTATGAGTATTTACCTAGTCCTTCTAAAGCATTTGATTGTTTTAATTTCATTATAGCTCATGGATTAGCAATTTTATAAATGTCTAAATCACACTTATTTTAGGTATTCTTACCTATATACTTATTGCAATTTTGGCCTTTCTACCATCTTCAGGTCTAAATCAAGCTTTATAAAAATGTACACATATCACAAACACAAATTTCACTCGTGCTGGGATCGTAAATTGTTTAAAGAAAAAACACAATTAATTGTCACAGTCGCGTACTGAGGACGAGCACGTCAGACCACAAGAAATGTGAAAACATAGAGGGATTCAATTATTATGGATAAAATCATATCTTTGCATAGGACACAGAGTGTTAATATTGCAGGAAGGCTGTCTAAAAAGACTGAGCTGAGAAGGGTCGTGCAAAAATCAGTTCTCGGCCCAGTGTTATTTTAAATATATGTTAACGATTTGTCATCATCAGTATATTTCGGTTGGACTAATTTAATTTGCTGATGATACAACACTAAGTTTTCAAGCAGATTCTGCACGACAATTGGAGCAAATGGCTTTTATACACGTCAATGCCACTGGACAGTAGGCCTACTTTGCTGAAAACAATTTGTGTTAATCAATTGAAGATTTGCAATTAGTAGAGTTTTTGTGACTTATTGAAATAATGTTGAACTTGAATGAGCACAAAGTGCCAAAATTTGCTTATTTATATTTGTATTGAGACATTTTTTAACATCCTATTATGGGCTAGTGTGTCATTTTCTGAACTACGGAAATCCTATTTGGGGAACCTCGTCAGTTCAGAATATGAAACCAGTGATCGTTCTGCAAAAAAG
Organism: Philaenus spumarius; assembly: GCA_018207615.1. Classification (NCBI taxonomy): domain Eukaryota; kingdom Metazoa; phylum Arthropoda; class Insecta; order Hemiptera; family Aphrophoridae; genus Philaenus; species Philaenus spumarius. The sequence continues at coordinate 76,225 of JAGFPH010001106.1, read as the reverse complement.
AGCCATAAGGCTTATTGTGAAGTTAAAAAAATCTTTCAAGAAGCTCGTAGTACTTCCACTTTCGTATAAGTTTCCACTTGAAATGTTCCTTTAAAAAGTCAAGTGTGATCATGTCCAAAATATTGATACACCCAACTACATCACTAGACAGCCAGGTGAAATGTGTACAGTAAACTTATTTCACAAGCTGGTGTAAAATTATTGCTAAGCTTCTTCAAAACATTCAAAATTCACACAATCACACGAATTTAAAACAGCCTTAGACAATTTCTATTACACGGAACTTTTTATTTGGTGGATGAGTTTTTGGATCATGATCTTAATGTTTCATGATAGACGTGATATTCGTCTGTGTAATATGTTCTCTTATAATTATCCTGATTGTTCTACATATTAATGACAATTTTACATTTGGAATATTTATGTCAATTGTTGTGATTTTTGCGTGCATTGTTTCTATAATATATGTGTGTAGGCCTACATGGCTCATTTTATACAAACTGTTATTTGTCAAAAGTAAAAAAAAACTGTTTGAATATACAAATTTATATATTTTAAAATAAAATAAAATCAAAGAAATAATTGTAGACTATTTTTCATGCCTCATACCGCAATCTTTAAAATATGTCGCACATTGCGATTTTTTGAGGAGACGGAATTATATATATGGATGTAGACTGAAATATAAAATTACCCTGGTCTAGTGTTTTACATCATTTAAGTAATTTCGAGCTGTTACGTTTTGCTTATTTCAAAATAGCCGAATAGATAAATATGAAGCTTTGAGAAGGAAATATTTCCAAGAATAATAAAACTAATACAGTCGCTCGCACATAGGTTTATTAATCAAAATAGTGAGTTTCAAGGCTCACTCTTCCTTTATAGTTTCAATGTTAAAATTAAAACACCAGTTATAAATATAATAGGCCCTAAGTTCAATCTTAATCGATTTAATTTTGTGATTTAAGAGACCAACTGCTTATATAATTGATGTTCATCTCTACAGATAGCTGAAGTGACAAGATGACCTCTTTTTACATTAGTTGAGATTACCATAATGTTGTGCTGTTTTTCTCTTTCTTCCTTGTTTTCCTCCTGTTTTTAATACTTCCTCGTATTAACATAGTTTGTAGTCAAATTGTATCTCTATTTTATTTACATGTTATGTTATTAATGTTCCAGTGTGCGATGTAGACGGTGTACCATCGGACGAGACTTGTACCTCAGGAGGCGATAACTCTAACCCAGGATCCTGCGCCGGAGAAGACGACCAGGCTCGGCTAAGGCTGAAGAGGAAGCTGCAAAGAAATCGCACCTCATTCTCCAACGACCAGATAGATAGCTTAGAAAAAGGTAAGCAAACTTCTGGAAACCATGTATGTGTCAAACACCAATTTGAGTCGAAAATCCAATATCGATTCAAAACATCAGTGAAGACTTTAAAGAATAAAATCACAAACACGTTTTAAATTATGCTTTTTACATACTTTCTTTTATGTTTGATCACACTAGTAGTGCGAAAATAGTAAGAGTGTTCATATATATATATATAGCAAACAAATTCATTAAAACAATGTTAGGTTAGTATTTCTAATATAAAGAATTACTATTTTTTAATATTTGAGATTTTAATTTTAAGAACACATCACTTTGACTAAGTTATTCATGCGTGGGAATTTTTTTAAAGCATAAAACTTTTAATATGTTTTTAAAGTGGGTTTCTAATTATTGTACATATTTTAATAATTCAGTATTTTATCGTTTCTCATGATTTGTGTTTGTCTATTTCAGTTTGCATATAGATATATACTTATTTTTTGACAACTCAGTTATAGCTTCTAGTTCTGGTTTCCTCGTTATTTTAGATTAGGTTTTCAACACAAGCCTAGGACACTAAGGTTAGGTTTTCCTACTTCATTATACAAATAGTTTCTACAAATAGTTTGAGGTTACAGGATGACAAATACAAGTCTAAATTAATTACTGTAGAAAAACAACGTTTAATTCAGAAAAAGAATCCTAAAAATGTTTTTCTGAAAAGTTTAATATAACTTCTTCTTTTGGAGCATTATGCTAAATCTTGGTGGCTATTTGAATTACTCGTTTTGTAAATGTGTAGAATATTTCATAAGTTTGTTTCTAACAAGTTGATGCAAAAAAGGGATGATCAGATTTAACTTAGTTTTCCACCAATCAAAAGTATTTTCTAGAATAAAAATTGACCAGTTATTGTATACATAAGTAGATTTAATCGTGTGTCTTTGTAATATAACAATGATCAAACCTGTGTCGACGACACTTTTAAAAGAAAACAAAACTTAAAATTGTAAACATCTTGAGTTAAATCTTTCTTAATACATAATTATATAAAACGTAACTTATTTATTGCTTATGAAACATGATAAGAAGTTGTTCACGACATTTCTTAAGGTATTAAAACATTGGCAGAGGTAAGATCAGAGGAGAAAGGATTGAAGGTGTCCTACTTATTGATTTGCCATTGGCCACTTCCGACATTGCTTATACGCCATTTACAAGTGAATATAGGTCTATACAGTTCCATTTTTATTGCAAGGAGGCTCAGAAATGCTCGTATAAATTGAAACATATATTTTGTACAGAACTCAAACAACAGATTATCTATTCTGAATTTAAAATTCAATTCCTGTCCGTCTGTTAGAAAACAAATTACTCATTCGAATCTGTTTTAAATGTAGCTATAAGTTTTTTATATCACTGGTTTTACACTAATCAAAAATTTCCACCCAGTTCACATGATTTTTAAAGTGTTTAAAGAATTTTCATTACATATATTTTTCAGTGATAAAATTTGGTCTGTGATTTAAATCCAAATTGAAATTGAAATTTGTTTATTGCTTTACGACTTGTGCAAATTTTTTAACAAATTGTAAATTTAAATTGTTTAATATAATATTTACGTAATTTCTTCGAAATTTAAGCCTGTGAGTATTAAATTTTTTTAAGAAAAGAAATAGCCATGAACTATTTTGCTAATGTATTTTAAATTTCTTTGAATTGTACTAGACGATAATATGCCAATAAAACATTTCGTGCCTTACCACATATTATGTTTGTGACGCTCATACGTGCGTTCTAAAAGAAATCTTCCGATCTAACATTTATTTTTTACTTATCGGAGATCTTTTTTCCAGAATTTGAAAGAACGCACTACCCTGATGTCTTCGCGAGGGAAAGATTGGCTGCGAAAATAGGATTGCCGGAAGCACGGATACAGGTATGTTTATTTATGTAAATATGATTGCTAACTGTTGTAGATTACTAATTATATTTTGTAAAATATTTCAAGTACCGTATGGTAGATTTCTAAGAGAACATCTTCGTATTTTTGTTTTAAGGCCCACTTTTATCTTTTTAGTCTTACGTTTTTATACTTCATAGAACTGAATCGTATTTATTAAATAACAATAGTTTAATTTTTGGATGCATTACAGCACAGCAAATATATATTGTTTGTTTTATTCTTTTGAGATATAAAATCTAAGAATATAATTTCACATTAAAGTATAAATTAAAATAACAAACTATAATATAAAATGAAACGTATATTTTAAAATGCAACATAAAATAAGTGCCTTAGGAAGAACACATCTTTTGCAACATCTATGGAAAAGCCCGTTTTGAGATTACAGGAGTAGCCTAAATTGTAAGTTCCTGTACTTTTTGTTGTTGCTTTAAGGGTTAAATAGGTATTATCTGTACCCAATCAGCCAGAGACTCCCAATTTAAGATTAAAATTAATCTATGATAGTTTACAAACAACTTTGGTTAACAAGCAACCAATATAAAGATACAAACCAATCAGCTGATAATTCATCACAAAGATTGTTTTGGCCTAGTCTTCTAACTATACACATTATAGAACTCATAAGTGGTAGGTAATAAGCGCCAATTTTAGAAAGATGACAATTAATCAAAAGCAAATTAAATGTATGAATCAAGCATGGCGTTAAATATGCAGAGTTAATTTTAACTTAAAAAAGAGGAAAGTTATTGAAACGTAAATAGTTTAAAGATTTCCTTCCGTCACAAAAAAAGTATATTCATTTCTGTATGCTCATGAATAGTTTTTAAACCCCTGATGAAAGTTTGAATATTTTACTCTATACTGAGCAGTACGGCAACTTGCCTATTCAGAAGGCGCCGTCTATGGAATAAAAAAATAATTTAATAAACAAATAATGAGAAGCTGTCTATTTTGTAATGTTTTACAAGTAAAGCTCAACTTTAGAATCATCTTTAAAAGTAATATTTTAACTTTCACTGTCATTTTTCCATGATTAATATTATATTTATATATTTATTTGCCAGAAACTTTTTTTTTACAAACGCCTTTAACGCGATTAATTTAATACGCCTTAAATAATAATCTTCGACTAAACTTGTTCATAGATTAACATCTTCTATTCATTGAATTGGTATACCAACGATTTTAAAAATAAACCAGAGTACCCTAATTATTTTGATAAGATGGTTTTTCATGTCTGGAAAAGTTAAGCTTATCCACAGGATAAAGTGTTACATATTTTTATTTTATGAAATTCTCCTGAAAATTCCAACCCTAGTCTGCTACTCCGGAAGGAAATAAGTAAAAAAAAACTCATAATTTATATTGTTTCAGGTTTGGTTTTCAAATCGGAGAGCAAAGTGGAGACGAGAAGAAAAACTACGCAACCAGCGCCGCGGCACGGACAGTAGTGGAACTCCTAGCGACGGTCCCCCTTCACCGACCAGACTGGGAAGTTTCACAACTAACGCAATGTATCCTGCAATACCGACACCGATTTCAATGGCCGACTCTTATAGGTACTTAAATTATTGTGCTATTAACTAAAAACAAGAATTTAACAATGCATTAAAGTAAACTTAGTTATTAGTCATCCAGAAAAAATATTGCTTTTTCTATCATTTTATAATGTTACTGAAAAATTTTATGACTGAGGCTTAAATTACAGAGAAGATGAAAAGCAGTAATATGTAAACTATGTTGTATTAAAATACATCATCATTACTGATAATTATGTTGGTAGAAAACATAAGGAATTCACCAAATTATGAACTAAATATTTATTAAAAGCCTTCTAAATGTAGTTCACAGTAGAATTTATTAATATTTAGTTTGAAAAATACATTGAAAAGAGGTTATATAATATGTTGTAAATAGTTTTGGAACATTTAAAGAAATGGGAATAAATAAATGTATCCCTCTTTTAAGGTTAGCTCTGCGCCCTATCTTTCACCTTGCTTATGAAAGTACACTTTTCTCAGAAACCAGAACAGCTATCTTCATGATTTATTTTTTCTTTGTAACTGTGGGTTTTGGTGGTTTAACTGAACCAAAAATATTTGCCTTACTAAATAAGTTCTTGACAATAAATTTTGTTTAGTAAACCTTGTTTAAGGTTTGTTAAAAAGTAGTTTTACATTTTCCCCCCACAAAACTAAAGTAATTATTATGTTTTTATAGGTTCCACATGCTTATTGTAGGGTCAAAAATAACCACAACAAAATTCAGCTCTTTACCTCAATTGGTTTCTGAGAAAAGTGTACCTAATAAACTTGGAAAAACCCAAGTTTCGGAAAACAGCAAAAAACAAACACATAAGCTAATAAACATGATTTATTATAAAGGCAATAGCGCCTGAGCATAAATTCTTTAAAACAAAATAATAAATACTTACTGATATCGTAGATAGTTTTCAAATATACCGTTGGAAAGAGGAAGGTTTAAACTTTACAGTAATACAATAATTTTTTTTAATTTTTGAGCGCAGAGCTCCTTTTAGAAGCCTATTTACGATTATCTAAATTCAAGATTATTAAATAAGTAGCTTAAATATTATTTTCTTTTTTATTCAAATTATAATTTTGATAGCACCTATCATAATATTAAGTTTAAATTATTTAGTTTTAGAACTGAATAATCTTAAAAACATATTTTTATCAACATTTTAAATGAGTTTATGTTTACTCTTAAACCTTATAAATGAAATAATTTAAAAACAGCATAATAACATAGCAGTGTTTATTATAAACAAAAATAAAACAGTAATAGAATAGTAAACATAATTGAATAGTCCTTTACATTTCAGCTCAATGCCTACGATGACCAGCTTCAGCATGGGAGGAGGCAGTCACCATGGTGCTCAAGGATCAGTAGGTTCTGGATTAAGTCCGGGCCATGGTCCAGCATCCTGTTTACAACAAAGAGACCCATACCCTTGTATGGGACGTTATGAACCTTTGAGTTTACCAACCTATGCTACAGCCAGACATTCTCCTTGCAGCCCTTCACAAGCCTACGCAACGTCACATCAATATGGCTCGTCAAATACAACAAATTCTACAGGTAAGGAATTAATACAGTTCATGTACTTGGCAACTAGTGAACATTTTGGGTCTTATTTTATACTGTATTCTATCAAGAGAAAGAACACTGTGAAGGAAGTATAATTAATGTAACAAGTTATTAAATATGAAGTCACATTGATACAAATAATTTCAATTATGAAAGCTGCTGGAAATTCTACACAGTTGTAACATTTTACTTATTTTACTGGTGGGCGCTGCAGTTCAAGAAGATCCTTACCACTCACATTCATTTCTCCAACCATCCTGAATTCCAGCCACCTTCCTCCACTTGCACAACTTTAAATGTAAATCATTTTTCACATCTTTACTAGCTCTTTTTCAAGGCTCCTTCTCCATCTTCTTTCGCCTTGCTCAACAAAACTTTCCCGATTTCTCCTATTGTACACTTTTTTTGGACATGCTAGGCTATATAACTTCCCCTGGCTTTATTTTTGCTACAACAATAAAGTGAAGTACCATTTCAGTTAAGAATAATACAAATCGAGCAGTTAAATATTTAAATAAATGAAAACTAGCAACATTTTCGAATGGTTTGAAAATAAAGATGAATTTAGTTTACTGTTTAGAAACTCAAAATATACATTAATTTTGTAGAGAGTCTTGTTTTGATAATTTCTATAACTACATTTAAAAATATATTTTAAAACAAAGTAATTTTTATGTTTTAGGTTTGATCTCGCCTGGTGTGTCTGTACCAATCGCAGTACCAGGTCAAGCTCCAGATATGTCCACACAATACTGGCCACGACTTCAGTGACCATGGTGGAACTAGACCATGACTTTCAGCTTCTGATGATGATGGTTTTCACTGAACTAATGATTGTAGTGTAATGTGTGGATATGAATTTTCAGAACGTTTAAATCCAATTGTATGTGATAAATGAATTATTTTATAAGCTACAAAAATAACAAAACAATAGCACATAAATACGCATTAATTAAGTTCTTTATATCTTTAAAATAGAAAACATTCTGTTTGAAATGCAATTTAGATCAAATGTAGGTTGTATATTTATAATTTTAAATAATTTTACTGTGAAATATGCTAAAAAGAAGTAACTAGTATTTTATTCGGGTTTCGACCTACAGCATTACGCTCAAATAAACCGTTGAAAATATTGTTTACTTTTTTGAAAATAACATAGCTCTGTTCATTAGTTTAACTACTTCATGTCAATAACTTTATTACAAATTTAAGTTTTTCATTATTTCTTATCTTAATAATGTCATATCACAGATTCACAGCTATAGACATAATAATCAGGTGTTGAAATAACAATGTAAACTTAATTCAAAACACTGAAAATTTGTTTAAGATTATTAGCTGGTTTAATTTTCCCACAGTTTAAATTTTTTTTAAGTTAAAACTTATTTTTAAATTGAACAGGAATAAAAAGTTGAATAATCAAACATTTTTATTGTTTAAAATTTGCTTGTTATAATTTTTACTTTGTTTTAAAATAATTTTTCTGTACTCAAGTTGAAAAATTTGTCATACTAAATAATTCTTATTTTCTAGTCATACAGAAAGTTTACTCTAAAATTGCAATTTTGACCAGAATGTAGATTTCATACCAGGAAATTGCCAAAGATTTTTTAAGTACCGGTATTACTGAATCTTTTCAGTTACGTTTTATACACAGCATAATCTTATTGAAACACTTTACAAGGCTAATGTAATGATACTGTGTTTTTTATATTGTTGAAGTACTTAGGCTTAAAAATTTATTTTGTTTAAAACCAATGATAGAAAAATTAGCTATTTATTGTATTATACATATAAAATTTTATAAACTGTATGAGCCATATGTTTATCCTAAAAATTGACACAGAAAGGGGATAGAAATATGTTAAAACTTGGGTATAAAATTGTTCCTTATGTGTTTGTGATTAATGAAGTTTACAACTGAAATCTAGGTCCACCATGAGATTATAATACTTACCCACCCATACAAACTTATAATACTTACAAAGTTTTTTATTTTATTAAAACAACTGTTAGACCAAATTATGTTAGACTCCTACATGGTTCTACTGTATAAGAACTGTATTTAAACAAATTAAGAAACCGTGTTTTCTGTATTAATATAAATACATTGTAATCTGGGTACAATACCGAAGAAATAACAATGTAATAACAATGTAAGTGGAAGCAAAAATCTGCATTTTTCAGTTTTTCACTAACAACACTTTTCAAACTTTCATTTTACTTTCGAGTCTTAGAATCTCATAAACATAAATTTTTATCAAAAATCAAGTACCTGAATTTGAAAAAGAAAGAAAAACAGAATAAATCAAATAAAAGTAGTAAGAAGTTAGAGGATTCAGTCAACCAAAGTAGGAACTAAGATCGGAGAGAACATTTTGTAAAATGGAACACTGTTGCTCTCAGAAGATTTGGACAGTTTCAAAACAATATCTTTACCATCAATAAAAGTATCCTCAATAGTTTGTGAAAATTTGAAAGTATTTTGCAGTCTTTTGTAAAACACAACCTCATATTCGTAAGAGTAAACAGATATTATTTTGGCAACATGACGAGGGAACGAATATTTGTTTATTCCATCGACTTTAATGGCTTGAAGCATTTTTATTCACTTCAATGAATGACGTGGCTTCCAAAAGAAAGGAGTCATAATCAGAGCTACTGTTTTATAGAGATATTTCTCCTTCAGATTCTGAAGAGCTCAACTCTGATTCCACCTATTTTTTCTTCTTTCTTTGTTGCTTTGCAGGTGGGAATGTTTCTTGCGGGCTTTTTTTCACCATCAGTCGTTTTTCCTTCTCTGCTAATTGTTTTTCATTTTTTTCTTGCTCCAGCTTGTGGGGCATTGAAGTTAGTAACACGGAGTTCAACCCTTTTCCTGACTGTTTTGTCTTGGTTTGAATTTTCGGAATTGGAATTGTATCTGCAGAGGAGGTCACAGATGAACATCTGTCTTCCGAAAGGCAAGTAGAGGCAGCATTTTAAGTAATTGGTTGTTGATCATCCTGATGTGATTGGGAAGTGTCCCCAATAAAATCAAACACGATGAATCTGTCACTGCCTATGTTTTCCTCGTCTTCTTCCTCTTCCTTACCTGGCAGATTGTGATCAGTCACCTCAGCAGGTAAGAAGTCCACATCAGACTTTACCTGGGTGGAAACATTCCAAGTGTCAATTGCAGCATTGTAATAACTTTTCAAAGGTCCAGTGTGTGGATGCTGTTGGGTGTGGAAGATGAATGGGGTATATTTGGCGAATGAGACAGAATTGAGACGAGTGTGTGACACATGATTGCCCAGTATGAGCTGAATTCGAAGAAATTCTCTCGGGTTAGTGTACTTCTTGAAATGTTCAAACCAAGTAATGAACACAGGAGCAGTCATGTATCCTTTATCTCTTACTGCCACATCACAACCAATGGGACCTCCCTTGATGAGAATTTTATTCAGTCTTTTTCGTGAATGTATGTAAAAGGGAGGCACATAGTGGCCGAGAGTACTGAGTGCACATACTACTGTAAACGTCTGGTCTTGTTCAGAAGCAACAGTTTTGGAAACGTTCCATTTTTCAGATGGGGCCAAATGTCTTGGTAGTTTATTTAGTACTGTCTGCACACCAGACTCGTCCATATGTAAATTTCCTGCAGAGAAAACTTATAATTTTAACAAAGTGTGTTCTCCAAATTTTTGAAAAACCCATTGCTTGTTCTTTGTTGAATTTCATTGTACGTTCAATGCTGGTTTACCTTAGCACCAGCAATGACAATTTTTTTTCTGAGCATGAACTGGCGAGTGAAGTCCCTCCCAGCAAGCTTTTTGTTAGTCTTGAATTGATAAGGAATGATACTTTTTTCTACAAATTCGAAAATCAGGAATGGTAGGAATTTCAGTGTGGTGCCAAAATAGCGCTGACCGAGTTGGACACAATAGTCTATGATTTCCTGTTCCTGTTTGTGAGGGAATGTTGGCTCGCATCGTCTGAGGTTCATTTCTACTCTTCATTCCTTGATCGTTTCCTTCAATCTGGTTCGCTTTGTTGATTCATGATGTCGAATCTCGATGGTAGCTTTGAGGGCAGACAAACCTTTGGATATAAACTGATGAGCTGTTTTCAGTTGATCCTCAATCAGCGGTTGGTAAATTGGTTTTCTCTTGTAGTTTCTGCACAGAAAAAAAAAACATCTCTAGATTAGTACCTGATAATAAAATTACCTAAAAATAATCCCTCAATATTTCTGCAGGCTTTCGGGTCAGTCCCCACACTTTGAGGACCTGCCCCAAAAAAGTGCAGTATCTTGCACCCATGAAACTTCAAACATGGTGTCAACTAAAACAAATAAAACAACTGATAACAAAGAAGCTGACCCAGAAACGTTATCTTCAACCATGTGGTTCACCACTATTTTTTAATATTTGACAAGGAATGAAGACAAATGTTACATTGAAATACAAATTTACCTAATTTTATCAGCCCACTAGAGTCTGTTCACTATAAGATTTGTTGTTGTGGAACTGCGGGTTGACTGGACGGTTCTACACTCTGGCATGCGTTTCTGTAACTGCAATCCTTCCCACCAAAACCCTCTTCATGGTCTTTCCCCGCGAGGTTCTTTGCAACCACCTATCCTATTTATTCTTTGAATTAAGCGCAATGTTTTGAGCGAATACTACTCTGCAAGGTTAATTGTGAAAAATTGCATTTATTGGTTAAAGCAATGTTGTTTTGATTTACAAAATTAACAAAATTGAAAAGCATGTCTGAGCTCATTAGGAGGGAAAAACATGTAAACCATCAACAAAGTGCAAAATGTGTGTGTCCTTTGTAGGTCTATAACAAAGTGTTAAAGGACAATCATAGATAGTGTTTGAATAAATAATCCCAAAATTTAACAGTAAAAATATGTAAGTCTAACCAATAATATTTTTCAAACAAACTTTATTCCAATCCAAAATAAAAATACAGTAGTATATTTTTCAGTTGAAATTTTTTAATAAATTATTTTCTCTTTTTCTTTTCTTTTTTGTGGTGCTATAGTATTTCCCCCACCAATGAAACACCAATACTAAAAATATAAAAACAAAACTTACAAACAAAAGGAAATTATTTATAATTCAATATTTTATTGCTGGATTAGGCTGTATTATGTACATGGAAATTTGGCTGAAAATACAAGGCATTTGAGAAAAATGCAGGGAAATACATTACCATTATTTTATAGCAACTCTGAGAAAGTAATCACCACAATCAAAACTATTTTGTCTCATGAAATTTGTTATAATACGAGTATTTATTAAATACAAAAGGTATGTTTTACTTTTAGATGTTCCATTTCTACTTCAGACACCATATAAATAACTTTTTAGTTTTAACTTACAATAATTTCAGACACCAAGATAGTAGTGACATAGATATTGGTCATCGTAAACATTATAGTATAACATCAATTCTAAAACACCACTGTTTCTAATAACACCTTTCATAGGACCAATATAGAAAGTTTCTATAATCTAAAGGATTCAGCCACATTAGCTGTAAACAAATACAAACATAAATTGTACAAAGAAATGTTTGATCGAACAACATTTATTTCAGTTTCAGTAACCTATTAGATATATTTTAATCACGCTGTATTGACCAAATCTCATTTTTTTTTTTATTGTTAGAAACTTGTGTGAAAACTTTGAATGAGATATTTTATATTTCAAATATAAAGTACAGGTTGCAATATTGTATATAGTAATTGTCACATA
>JAGFPH010001106.1:41195-54434 GCA_018207615.1 Philaenus spumarius | reverse complement strand
GTATGTATGTCTGTATGTATGTCTGTATGTATGTATGTCTGTATGTAGGCAAAGCTAGAGAGAAAACAATTTATAAAGTTATAAAAAAACGGCTCTAACGATTTTGATAAAATTTTGCTTATTTGTAGCCTTTAATGTGCCCTACGATATACAGAAACCCGCATCTTTCTAAAAATTCTCGTTTAGTTAGTAATAATAATAATAACTGATTTTTGGGGGTTTTTTGGCCATAAAGGGGGTTGTTTTTCAAAAATTTTCAAAACGTTTTTACGTGCATCTATAAAGCCCTAATTGACGTGTTTGGTGCAAATTTGTTCGAAATCGATCGAATAGTTTTCTCTATAGCTAATAATAATAATATTTATTAGTTAATCGCCTACTTTAATAAAAGTATACAAAGCTAGAGAGAAAACTATTCGATCGATTTCAACCAAATTTGCACCAGACATGTCCAGTACGCCTGTATAGATGCACGAAAAAGGGTTTTGAACAATTTTGAAAAACAACCCCCTTTTTGGCCAAAAAACCCCCAAAAATCAGTTATTATTTTTTTATTAAAAAACGGCTCTAACGATTTTGATAAAATTTGGCTTATTTGTAGCCTTTAATGTGCCCTACCATATTAAAAAACCAGCATCTTTCTAAAAATTCTCGTTTAGCTAATAATAATAATAATAATAATAATAATAACTGTTTTGGGGTTTTTTTGGCCATAAAGCGGGTTGTTTTAAAAAAAATTTCAAAACCATTTTACGTGCATCTATGAAGACCTAATTGACGTGTTTGGTGCAAATTTTTTCGAAATCGATCGAATAGTTTTCTCTCTAGATAATAGTAATAATAATAATATTTATTAGTTAATCTCCAACTTTAATAAAAAAACACTCCTACCCCACCCTACAAGTCACAGTGAATCTGTTTAGTAATTTAAATGTATTTGTGAGAAAGTATGTGCCAGTTCCTGGTACCGTTTATTTCTCTTCAAAATTATATAATGGTGTTGTGAGAGCTTTGCAGATGTTTACTGTGTGTTTAAATCTTAATATATTATGGGACTCAGCTAGAAGACTAAGTTCAGTATATTGTTTTTATCTTAGAAAAGAAAATAATTTTGATGAGAATTAAATTTATCACTCCCCTTCATATAACAAGGTGCGGGGACTTGTAATTGTATTGTTACCATATAAAAAAAATTAAATACAGCAGTACTTTGGAATTACAATAGACTCTGGTTTGAACTGGAAGGGGCTTAAATCAGATCTAAAGAAAATGTCACTAAATGTTCTCTGAAAATTCTATTTTTAAGAGATGTATGTCCTACCCAAACCCTTCTGATGTTTACCACTCTTTGGTAGGATCCCGTTTGGGCTTTGGGATTACTGGGGGTGTGCTACTACTACTATTTTAAACCAGTACTGTATTGGTCTTGTAGAAACATTTTGTTAGACTAATTAAAAAAAAATCGAAGACCCAATTATCCTTCCCTCTTTAAAAAAGTTAAACATTCTGCCTCTAAAACATTTGTAAGATTTTAAAGTTTAAAAAATGTTCTACAACAGAAGTACAAATTATCCTATATCACCTAAATTATTTCCATAAGAACTAAGACATAAATTCACGGTAAATGTTAATAGACCAAGATTATCACTTTTTAAAATGTTTTACTTATAATGCACCTTAATTCCATAACACTCTCCTAGATAGTGTGAAGAACTGAAGAAGGCTTAGTCTCTGTCGAGGTTTCTTAAAACGAGGTTAAGACTTTTCACTTCAACACTAATAATTTGTTTGACAAGCATTATTTCCTAAGTCTGTAAACAATGTATTATTTGCAGTTATGTTTAAATTATAACTTCATAATGGAGTATCAGAGCAGATGCTGTAAATGTCCTCTTTTTTCTTTACCAATAAAATTGTGTAAAACTTACTTTGATAATCTCCTACAACAAGCTTTTCCCCTGGAAGTGCCTAATTTTGTTTTTATTTCACACTTATTCTATGTGTGATTGTTAATATATTATTTTTGTGTACATTTTAAACAACTTTTAAGTTTTGTAGATGAGAATATTGACAAAATAAATAATAATATATTTTAAAAATGTTTGTTAAATTTCATAATATTTTCAATACTAATTGTTTTAATTGTGCAAATTGCCTATATTTATCACTGATACAACTACTGGTTGAACATTTACTTCAGAAACTATTTATATTTTAAACGTAATTTGATTGAGGCCAAACTACGAGGTAAATGTTTGGTAACAAAATCATCTCACTCATTATGTCAAAAAGAGTTGAAGTTTTTAATTGTGCATGCACATGCAAATGACACACGGAAATCTTGGGAATGTAAAAGTAGTAGTCTATTACAATTAAAATACAAGAAATTGAAACTACAAAAATTTATACATTTTAGTTTTTCAATCATTGTCAATAATACAACCAATAATACAAATTATTAACCGTGTCAATAATGTAACTACGTTAACGACTAATTAGCCCGTTTTCTTCTTCTTCTTTCTAGATCAGAATGTTGGTTTTACAGCTTTCGACATGTCAGGTCAAGGGCGATATCGAGACCTTTGGGAACACTACTACAAAGACTGCGATGGAATTATATTCGTAATAGACAGCAGCGATCGTCTTCGCCTAGCCGTAGTCCGTGACGAACTGGACCTCATGCTTCAACATCCCGACACAGCGTCGAGGCAGATACCCATATTGTTCTTCGCGAATAAAATGGATTTGAGGGACGCACTGTCGTCTGTTAAAATTGCGGCCGGACTGGGTTTAGAAAGGATAACGGATAAACCGTGGCATATATGCGCGAGCAGCGCCATCACTGGGGAAGGCCTTCACGAGGGCATGGAGTGGTTCACTCAGCAACTTTGTGAGAGTGCTGGTTAAGTAAAGTATTTTAAAATTTGTTGATGAGAACAATATTGTTTGAGTGCGCGTGTGTGAACGCTTTTATGATTTAAGGGCGTGTGATCAGTGTATGAATGCGTGGGTTGTAATGAAATTGCAAGATAATTCTTTGAGTGCTATCCTGCTGATACTGATAAACAAACTGTTGTATAGGCCCTAATTATACACATTTTAATAACTATTACAAAATAATGTAGATGTTTAAATTATATTTTGTGTTTATTTTATTTATGTAGCGTGTTAAAAGATATAATTACTTTCTGTTTTTATTTAAATTAACTTAATTAATCTATTCAGATTTGTGTATCTACTCGGTTTTCTTTTTTTGTAGGTTTTATTTTATTCGAAACAGATTATAGATTATATTTACATTTTTTTGTAAATAGCACTATTAAGATAGCACTATTTTGTTAAAGAAAGTTTTAATACAGGGTTATCTTTTCATTTATTTTTAGCGAAAGAAAGATATTACATTACTATTGAATTTAGTTGTTTTAGTAAAGTTCTCTGTGAAATAGCATGGCTAATAGTTATTGTAATCTTTGGCTTTATTGTTTTGTAGTAACCTATTATAGTATAATTAATTATTTATTATAGTAAATAATAAACACAAATAAATAAATTACATGTCCTATCCATCTATCTGCAGATAAAAATAAACTTTCTAGTAATATTCCTAATGTATTAATTTTTACTTACACACCTGTAAACATACTTACCGCTTACCGTAAATAGAGTAATTTTTATTATTGATTTAAAGGCGGCCTTGAAAGTACTATTAGAATATATTCCTTTTCATCATACTAAATACAGGCAATTAAGTAAAGAAACTTTTCCAGTTATTGTGTTGGTACGGTAAAACAAATTATGTTTTATACCAACTAAATTCTATTAAAAGCTGGAAATTTTTAAAATGTAGTAAGTATTGACTTTTTTACCTTATGTGGAAAAAAAAGATAACATGAAAAAAATACGTCTGAATTTTTTACTTTCTCCACCCTATACGTAGTATATGGAGAAAGTATTGTTTTCGTAAAAATGTTCGAATTTGAATTTTCAGTTGAATTATCTGTTTTGGTGCTCCCAGAACCCCAAAAAATGGTTTAGTGCAATTATCTGTGTTGGTGCTCCCTGAACCCAAAAATATTTTTAGTGGAATTTTTTGTTTTGGTGCTCCCTGAACCCAAAAAGTGTTTTTAGAGTGGTGTCTGTCTGTCAGTCTGTCAGTATGTATACACGACCAGAGAGGACACTATTGGTCCGATTTTCATGAAATTTGGTATGTAGGTACTAAACCCTAATATCTCCAGGCGTTTTTTTCATTTTTTGGAATTTTTAATTTTTAAGGGTAATTTACCCCTAAAAACCCATAAAAAACGACAAAAATGCAAATTTCTCAAAAACGGCTCTAACGATTTTGATCAAATTTTCAGTATTTATAGTGCTTAAGATGCCAAACAAAATGACACCACCCGCTTTTATCAAAACTTCGGCGTTTTATAACTATGGGGAAATATTTAAAAAATAAACAAGTTTATGTTGTCAATCTAGCATCGCGGCGGCGGCCGCACGGGGTAGCACCATGGTAGCGATCACGGCCAGTAATTCAAAGGTCGCGCGATCGAATCCCGCCTAGGACAATAATTTTTTTATACGATTGACGTAGGTAGAATATTATTTTTTGTTTTGTTCTAAAAAGTAATAAATAAAATGATTGAAAACAATATTATTTTGACTACAGTAAGTTGGGAGAAAGTTTGTGTCAGTTAACTGATACCGTTTATTTTGTCTGTGTCTGTTTTTAATAACTCTAATGTTCAGTTTTAAGGTTTTCAATTTTAGTTTATAGGAACTTAAGGCTTTATTATTTTCCAAAATAAACTAATTTTAAAGATATTTTGGAAATTAATAATTTATTCTAAATAAAAAATATTGATGGAAAATACATTTTTAAGTAAAATTTAATACATCTCAATATTTATAAACTAAAAGAAAGGTTAATAGTGGCGAAACCATTTTTTGCAGTTTTCTATTCACTGATCTACTACAATGATCCAGTGTCTATTAATTTAAGATCCTTCTCTAATAATGTTTTTTTCCGTTACCTGATATTTTTTATGAGATTCAGTGTAATTTACAAGATTACACAGAATTGCCGAACTATGTATGTTTTACCAAAATGTCTTGTTAGTGCTATTATTTTTTTAGATAAGCCTATTACAAATTGTAATTGCCTGTTTTCTTCCAAAAGCTGGTATTACAATAAGAAGCAACCAATATAAATATCTCAGAATTATTAAAGGACAACGCTACTGGTGCTACAATAATAAAATTGTGTTGTAGTACTGTAATCGTTGCCGAAAAAAGCAAACAAATACTGCAGTCAATTCTTTAATAATTTGCAATGTATTGTTAGTACGTGTTTATACCACAAGAAAGCGCCGCCTGCTATAATACAAATGTATATTATTATCTCTAAAATGAATCTGCAGTACAATTATCTACTAACTGACAGCACTAGTAACATAGCCTACTCTGTAATAAAAGAGTTTTAGTGGTTCTTAGAGTGTATTTTAATGTCACAAATTAAATAGTGTTCGTACTAATGCATAGTTTCAAATTTAACAACATTTTAATAAGGTCATGTATGTGAGTCGGTGATAGATAAGCAGGCACCGATGAATTCCAACCTTACTATGAGCGTTTTCAACATAAATATTATCTATACATTAATGGATTTCGCCACATTAACAGTAACTATAAAAAAAAATAGGCTGTTATTTTATAAACAGTTTCATTGGGAAATTTGTAATACACTAAATTGTTATGAGTTGAATCGGAAATGGGGTTTATGGTATAGTTTCAAAAGTTATAATTTAAACGGAGCCGTTTATAATGTTAATAATTAAAAGAAAAGATCATAATATCCAGAAAGTCCACCTCCATCCTAAGAAATGTTACCCCAAAATCTGTAATTAAAAAATAAAAACACATAAATTAGTCTACTTTTTGGGTTTGGTGGCTACGTGTTTCGCCCCATAGGGAGCATCATCAGGTTGGCTGATAACATTAATACTTTATTTATTGTTTACATATCACAAATATAACACAAACATTCGCACGAAAATATAAACACTCGGTAAATATAAACATAAAAATTTGTTTTTGTCACCGGAACTGTGGCCAAATGTTCCTTAGCGAGTATACTAGCAGATTTCTGTTATTAGCAGGCCTGATAATGCTGTTTGTAACAGCGAAACATGTAACCACTGTAATCACCGAACAAGAATAGTAGACTACTACATTGACTGAACAACAGTTTGTTATTTAATTCATAAGTAGGTCTAAGGCTAATCAATGATTATAAACAAACATATCACACAAACTAAATTTTATTAAGTCTCCAGTTACGCTATCTTTTTAGTTTGTAAACATAAATAAGTTGGTATTACTTCTTAGCGTACTTACTTAAAAATAAGACCCAGCTAGTACTAATGTGGCAAAGCTTTTATATATATCTGGTTAGCAAGATGGTTGAATGTTCGATATGTTAATCAATTCGCCCCTTAAACTTTTGATTGTGTTCTTATTTCTTTATACTTGTTTTATATTGTTCATATTTGATTTGCCACAATAAGTAATGCGTATAGTTTCATTAAATTTGAAAGAAAATGTGTATTTAATATTTTTAATTATTTAGAAATGTATGATCACGCTTATCTACACTAATAAACAATCTATATTATTAAAAGATTTTTATCGAAAACCTACTTCCAATCGCTCAGCCTCTCCTAATGGACCGATTTTGATGATTTTTTTAATGTGTTTCTTTTTACCTCTAGATATTTCATCAAGCATTGAAATTTTTTTATAGCATTTGGGGCTATAAAAATTCCAATTTTATGAAATGTTTTCGGTTTTTTGGATTTATTTTAAAAACTAAAAAGATACGAGGTTGGTTGATAGCTCAATCGAAAGAGCTAACAATTTAGAACATTTACGCCGCTTTACAGTACCAATCTATCTCTTATAGATTTACATTTTTATATAAATTAAAAATTTTGAAAATTGTATGATCTATCTATCTATATATTATTAAAAGATTTTTTTTATCGAAAACCTATTTCCAATCGCCCAGCTTCTCCTAATGGACCGATTTTGATGATTTTTTAAAAATGTGTTCTGTTTGCTTCTAGATATGTCATCAAGCATTGACATTTTATTTTTGAGCTAAATCAATCGAAAGAGATACAAGTTTATAACATTTACACCGCTAACATTTCTAACTTTTAGGTTTGGGTTTTGTAACTGTTGGACGTAAAAACAAAACAAACTGTACTAAATATTGTATAGGAAATGGTGCGCCATAATAAATAATTATTAAATATGTTTGCTCAGCTGTTATTATCAGCTGTTTGCTCAAATATTTCCACAGCTGATTTCAAAATATGAAACAACTATTTCTATTTCTAACTTTTATGTTGAGTTTTGTTTAGGTATAGACCTGCTGTTTTTTAACCTTTATTATAACTGATGGTATAAAATATCAGAAATATTTTGATTTGGGCATTTTACATTATTTATAATCTTAGCTTTGAGATTATTATTAATCCTAACCTTTATTATAAATAAAACGTGATAGAAGGGTCCAACGGGGTTAGGGTGCGGTGCACGCAGGGGTCTCCCATAGTATTTTGTTTATAACAAAAGGTTCACATACATAGTCTATTACATTTTGCACAATACACATTACATTTTACACAAACTATTATGAAATACCCTAGGTGGATTTTTATTCGTTGAAGTACAATTAGTCACTTGAGATTTCCTGTACATTGTGCGAATTTAGAGCGGAAGTAGTAAAATTTAGAATTAAATTCTGTGGTCGCTGGGTGGGACCAGCATCATGTTAGACCAAGAAAAAGCCACTCAAAACAGTTTGCGTTGTAAAACGGATTATATTGTTGTTTTTAGCATGGGTTGTATTTTCGGTACCTACTAATTGTTCGAGGCTAACTGTTATCAGAGTCAAATATAACTAAAACATCGTCGAGAATAACATGATATATTTAAAAGTAATCCCGTATAAACGATAAAGAGCATAAACAAGTATCACAAGCTGAGGGAAGTATGAACCTAGAACAACTCAAGGTCACCTTCACCAAGTATATAAACGTTCTGTACTTCCACATGAAATTCGATCTAAATTGTGCATGAGAATAATTTGTTTGTTTGATAAGCCTGTTTTAAAGAAAGTTAAAATATGTGTTTCTCTAATGGACACAATGCGGACCCCCACCCCATTCTGACCGTCGGGAGATTACAGCCTACAGCTCAACTCGGACTTGTCTAAGCTGCGTCTTCACCACTCCTAATAGAATGGAATTATTTTTCGCACACTTTGCTATGAGATATCATGAAAGACAATATAAAAGTTTATACAAAATCTACTATAACAAGTGGCTCCATTTATTACCATAAACAGACTGGCGGCACTCACTGCAATGCACTTAACACTTTATTGTAATTTTTACAGCAATTTTATGCTTGTAAGTCACTTCTAAATTTAAAAAACGGTGTGATTCTGTTTGTAATTAAGTTATTAATATCTTCTCCTTTTTCGAATTACATTGTCTCCTAAAATACATTTTATTCGATCAAAACACAAACCTTAAACGAAGATTAATGATTATTCTTAGTAGGTTACTAAGTTATCTATACTAATCTATAGTAATATCAATGATTACATTTAAGTATTCATTGGTAATATTATAAAGAGGTAAAGTTTGTTTTTTGTTTGTTTGTTTGTTTGTGTGTAGGGGGTAATCTCTGGAACTACTGAACCGATTGAAAAAATAGTTTTACTAATAAAAAGCTACACTATCCTTGAGTGAAATAGGCTATAGGTCATTTCGATAAAAACCTTTTTTATTTCAATATTTGTAAATTTATTAGGAAAGGATTCTTAGGTTAGGCCTAGAATGATAAACAACACATGTATTTACATTTATTACCATAGCAACCAATTGAATAAAATAACAGATAATATAGCTGTGTATTATATTTCCATTAACAGATGATTTCAAAATTTGAAGCAATAATTTTTGTATTTCTAGCTTTTAGGTTAGGGTTTTAAAGTGTAGACCTGAGCCTTGCTGGTTCTCTTAACCATTATTATAACTGCTGTTATAAAATATAATAAATAATTTGATTTGAATATTTAATATTATTTACCATCTTAGTTTTGAGGTTATTATCAATCCTACACCTTTATTATAAATAAAACATAACATATGTTTTTAGGATGTTCCATGTAGAATGTTGGCGTTTCTGAGCACGCAGGGGTCTCCCCTAGTCTATAGTAATATTATAAAGATAGACTAATAGCATAATTTGATTTTTTGTTGTTTGTTTGTATGTAGGGGGTAATCTCTGGAACTACTGAACCGATTTAAAAATAGTTTTACTAATAAAAATCTACACTGTCCCTAAGTAACATAGGCTATAATTCATTTTGATAAAAACATTTTTTATTTCAATATTTTTAAATTTAGTCATCTTAGGTTATTCCTAGACTGATGAACCAACACATACTTCTTGAATGTATTATTACATTCATTATCATAGCAACCAATGGAATAAAACAACAGATAAAACAGCAGTTTGGTCTAGTATTTCCATTAACAGCTGATTTCAAACTTTGAAGCAATTATTTGTATTTATAACTTTTGGATTACGTTTTTATTAAAGTGTAGATCTGTGCCTTGCTGGTTCTTTTAACCTTTCTTAAAACTGCTGTTAAAAATATACGAAATAATTTGATTTGAACATTTAACATTATTTACCATCTTAGCTTTGGGGCTATTATTAATCCTAAACCTTTATTATAAAGAAAACATAACATGATTATGTGCTTAGAATGTTCCAATGGGGTTGGCGTGTGGAACACGCAGGGGTTTTCCTAGTTATACATATTTTGGACCTATTTTACACAGATTTAAAAATAGGCCTACAGTTTCCAATAATAGTTTTTGTAAAACTTAAATAAACAAAAAGTTAGTTCTTTCCATTTATATAGACATTTTTGGTTGATAAAATTTTAAGATGATTTTTTTAAACTTTTTTGGTAATTTTAAGGTACTGCCATGCAAATAAATTTGAGGTTATGTTTCCAAATTGATGTTTAAAATACTTTGTTTGTCAGTCACCTTGCCAGCTTCCAACTACAGTATATTAAACGAAATCCTCCCTCGTTCAGTAATTTCGTCTATTTCCGTATTTTAGCACCGTTTTTCGGCGAAACCTTTAGTTCCTCTACTATTAATCTTTACACTCATTGTCGTCCTCCCCTCAGTCGTAAAATGTCAGTAATTCCTACATAAAAGTTATAATTTTGGACAAAAGCCTTTTGTCCCTAAACAGCTGCCTTCGACACCCTCCGTCGCGGACATACATTAGGCTAGCTTTAGGACCCTGTCGACTTGGCCAGACTTCATCTAGTAGTTGACATATTGTGCCAACACTGTGGAATGTATTAACTGTTGGCGCTCAATCTTCAGAAAACAAACAGCTGATTCTTTCATTTTATGACTGACTTCCCCTTTATTGAGCATTGAGGAATCTATATCCGCATAAATATCAAAGTTTATTCAGGTTTTAAACTTATTGATTTTTTTTCAATTTTAGTCTGTGCTCTAGGTCGTATATTTTATTACAAGCTTTGGTTCTAAACAGAAAATTAATGGAAATGAATCAAATCACTGGAATTAGCTCCATTTGTTGAAACCAACAATAATTGATTTCATTAAACAAGTACTACTAAGAAAATACTTTTAAGTACTTAAAAAAACCTATTCTATTAAATTTAATTTTTGTTAGAACTTTGACAAAATTGTAATGTGTATAAGACAGTATAAAATTCTAGCCAGACTTAGGGATAATTACAAAAAAAGCATAATATGTTTTGAAGTTTTACCCTGTGAAAAAGAAAAGCTCAAAATTTACCTTAGGTCGGCCAAACATTTTTAAACTATGTGCAAAAAAATGTTTTCGGATAATAACACATTTGAATACAGAACACCTTATTAAATTTGTAATCAATAAATATAAAACTCAAAATTTTCATTACATATTATTTCTACACATAATCTACATTTTTAAGTGAAGATCTGCAATTAATGTTTTTACTGTTTGGGAGAGTGCTATGGAGACAATTTAAATTCTGTTTAGACGATAAAATGGGGTAAAGAAAAGAGTAATAAGACAACTCTAGAGATAATCGCAAACATCTTTGCATCTTGCTGCATTAATTTCGTTATTGGAACCATCTGTATCGTCTACATTCAACCAAATAATTTTACGATTACGTTTGTACCTTTTAATTATTCATTGCTTCTCCCATTGTAACCTGTTTCCGTGTGAGCTCTAGCAACAGTAGACCACTTCATGCAGTCGAAAAGGAGAACGCCATATTGTGTTTAAAGAAATAATATTGGCAAAATTAATTTATAATATGTTTATTAATTTACGAAAATTTTATTTTATTTTGCTCACTATATATAAATAATTCTTTTCATTCGTACAAATAAATGTTATGTTTTGCACATGCATTTTTTCCTTTAAAATACATAAGTAGATGTAAACCATTTAGTTAGTTTTGGAGGTTATGTTTTGTCAATGTCAGGTTTTATCATTTGTGTGAACAATACTTTTAAAAATAACAGAAAGTAAACAAGTTGATGAAATCCTTGTATTTAACTAGATTAAAATAAAATGTTGGATATGGGTATTTTGTTCGTTTTTATAAAATATAATTTGTTCTGGTAAGTAAAATGATGAGAAACTGTACACTCCCTGCCTACGACATGATAATATATATCCCACAAAAACATAAATGTGAAAAACAAGAGAATTTTTGAAGAGTTTCATAAGAAATATCAAACTCAATATAACATCGAAGGCAAGTAAAATAAATTTGACCAATGGTTTAAGAAGCAACAAACTTGCCAATATGAAAATAAGGATATCTTTGCAATGATAATTGTTTAAAATGATATCTAGTACAGTTGAATCAGTTCATACTTTTAAATAGGTTGACTACGAATAAAGAGGACGGCTAACGTATAGACTGGAAGCAGACGAAGCACCTATTGTGGTCGAAGGATTTGGCCATATTTTCGATCTTGCCGAAACATTTTGGTTAGGGTCTTATTTCACATTTACGTTTTTATGGAATCTCACTTCATTTTTCTAAGATGATTTTTCTCAGTCTTTTTGAAGCATTTAAATGTTCTTAATGTAATCTAATGTATCAACAGTAAAGATTAAATAACTGCAAAGTTAAGATCAACGGCAATGGAAATAGTTTACTTCGGATGTAGGACTACTGATTAATACAATTAGTAGCCTATTAAGTACAATTGTAGTTATTCAAATTGGGTTATAAAACATAAGAATCAATAAATTGAACAATTATGAGAAAATTTACACCTTTTGAACACCTCTGCACCTTTTGAAAATCTTTCAAATTTTCGTATGCAACATCAATCCTCAATCTGTGTCATAAATTTATATCATTATCATAAAAGAGACAAAATTTATCACGGGGGTAAAACAGCGCGAATCGCTCTACTATTTTAGTTCTGAGTTCCTACTCCATCTTATTTTTAGTTGTAATTTTACATTAGACTAATATGGGTCTAATATGGGTCTAGTTCTCTAGGTTTACGTTTTACATATTTAATTCTAAATTTCAATTAACCGGCGCTTTCTTATACTCCACAAAACTTGTGGGGCTCCTTTTATGCATGGGTTTGCCCAGCTCTAAGTTATTTCTCAATGGCATTACTATTAACAGCTGATATCATACTTAAACAATTTGTAGTTTTACTTTTTAGGTTAGGTTTTGTTTAGGAGTAGGCACAAGTCAAGGCAGTTATTTGTAACCTTTATTATTACACCTGTTATATAATTAATTATCTTTGATGCAGGAATTTAGTATTATTAGGCCTATTTATTTATTATTTAACATCTTACGTTAGAGGTTACGATTAATCATAGGCTATACCATTATTTAAAAGAAAGTATGAATTATTTGTGTGGAGAACGGAAGGAGATCGGCGTTGAATGCACGGAGGGCCTTCGATATTTTTTGAAACTAAATTATAGCATTGAATTTGACGCAAGCTTAAAAAACAATACAGGTTACATTATCAACCAGAAAATATTTTGAATTGGATTTTTATTTGGAACAAATATAAAGTTTGGGGTTTATTTTTTAAACGGTCCTCACAAATAGCCATCCACATTATA
>JAGFPH010001106.1:17163-32109 GCA_018207615.1 Philaenus spumarius | reverse complement strand
TTCGTCAGACATAGTATGGACGCAGATAGGACGCGGCTGCAAGTGTGCACTGCTCGATAGCAAGTTGGGTACTGCTAGGTATCGGGGGTAGGGAAAAGTGACGCGCGTCCCACAGAAACCTGCGTCCATCTCGATGGCTATCGTAATGGACGCTAGTTTTAGATAGGTATCGGCGTCCCGTGTGTAACGCACCATTAGTTCCTATGTACTTCTTCCTATCCGATTAAAAGGGACGCAGCGTCCAGCGTCCATTTGCAGCAAGTGTGTACCGGGCCTACACTCCAAAACGTACTCTCCCACTGTCTAAATAGCCTATACAAAACAAAAATACTCTTGTTACTTTGTACCGCCTGCAGTTCATGTCTATATGTGATTCTATTTATGAAATACTTTTATTTTCACTGTTAAGCCGTACAATACACGTACGAGTTTAAAATAGCCAAACTCGTCAATGTTCGGATCATGACGAGCCGGACTCGCTCATCTACTCGTATTGTGATCTACTCGTCAGTGTGAGTTAGCCTGAGTCAGGTCACAGAACGAACAATGTCAGAGTCGAGAACATTTATTAGCGCTGACTTTTTGACCAGGTAGTTTCTGTATTAATCAGGTCCGTCAGTTCTTATGAAGTTCAATACATTCATTTGGGTAAATTTATTTATATTCAACAGCCAATTCTTTGCCCACAACTCCCTATCTTTCAATTTCTTCTTCACAAACACAGCGAACTCGTCCAACACTACATCAGCTGCTGTACCTGTTTCGACCCACTTATTTTAAGAAGTAAAAGCTAGGCCCGGAGACAGTTAAACACGTGTGAGGTGATTCTAAGTCGAGCTGGGGGACTCGTGGCCGCACGAGTGGGACTCGTGTGTGTATGGGGGGGGGGGGGTCTCTAAAGTGGACAACAAAGTCAGATGTGCTCATTTCGCATTTGTGTCAGAAAACAGATTGACCTTTGGATTGTTTTTAGTTTCTTCTGTCTTTACGCAGCAGCACACTGCATGCATACTGTAGTTTCGCCATCAGTAAGTTCTTCTTACATGTTGTGACGCACCGTAAACAATATTTTACACAATACCTCTTCAGAATTATGGAGCTTAGTGAATACTCAAATGTAGAAATAATCAGTCTGACACAGAAGTTTTTAGAATTTTGTTGCACAGTGATAAATAGAAATTAAAGTTGAAAAACATTTTTATTTAGTTGAATTAAGTTAAATACTCACAATTTTATGAAAAGGTCAGTTGTACACTGGTAAATATGGATACGACAGCTACTGGAACATATATTTATTTTATATCCAGTAAGTTTAAAATACTAATTGAGAGAATTTTCTTTTTTCGGAGTACTGTAGTCTAAAAATGGTGTCTTCTTGAAAAATACAACCACAAGGAAACGTTTAGTTTATGTAAAAAACTAAAAATAACTTACCGTGTTTGGCGCCGTAAGATGTAGGTAATTAGTAGGTTAGTAAGTTATTAATAAAACTAGGAAAACACCAACCTCGCTTTAACAAATCATTGTTGTCCTTCAACAGCTGATTGGATTCGGAGTGAATTGACGTCTGAAAAACAATGCGATATATTTAACTGCATAATTTATTTAGAAAACAGTCTACAATTAAATAAAACAAATTTCATTGTGTGCTTAAGACCACACGGGAGAAGTGTAAACTTTTTAACACAACTTACGAAATGAGGAAGCACAATGTCCGTTTCACAATAACCAATTAAACTATACATTGTGTTAACGTTAACGGGTTAAGCCTATATGACGTAGGACAATCAGTTACACTTATATACTTATACTAAACTAGCAATGCTTTCGTGGCCTAACCGACTAAGGCGATAGTCTATTGTGATGGACTCTGCTGGTTCGAATCTCGGCAAGACCAAAACTTTTTCAAACTAAAAAATTGAACTAATAATCAAAGGTGACTAATAAAGGTATCCATTTAGTAGAGATATTACCAAGTAAACTATATACTCTGCTTTATACACATATATTCTATATATAGTAGAGTGACGGAAAATGCGTGACGGAATAGGCGTGGCGGTAAAATCCAATTCAACGCTAGCAAATGTTTTTTTGGACGTGGTGCACCTATAGAATTTTCACTTCAAAAATAGTTCAATGTTCTTTCAAATTTGTGTGATTTTGTATGACTCCTAGAGTATAAACCCTGCCTGAAAAGTAATATTATATTTACTGGAATTAAGCTCAAAAACGTTTGAAATAAATATTATCAACTAAATTATGTGTTCTTACATGTCTCTCTAGAAGTTAAAACTTCAAAAGGAAGACATTTTCAAGATATTTAAAGCACAACTGCGAATTGGCTCTATTTACTTTTTACTAATGCCAGTTACACTAATGGTGGCGAAGAATGGAATAACCCAAGGATATAGCCAGCATTGATTGCTGGATTTTAACTATCAATACATGCCGTGTGACGTCACCACCTTCCAAACTGAGTTTTGTTTCCTGTATCCTAAAATTCAGAATAATAAATGTAAACAAATGTGTTATTCCAAATTTACTAACGAACCGTTTCAAATTAAAAGATACAAAAATAACGGATTTTCTGGTATATTCCTAAAACTTAACCGTTATAGTTTGAATTAAAAGGATTTACCAAGTTTTATTTTTTACTGAATTTTAGTCTTCAATGTCACAAAGTTTGTAACTGCTTTCCGGTTCATATCTTTACGAAAGATATCTAAACAAAAAATCAACTGGAGTATTATATTAACTGTATGACGACCTCCATCGTGGGAACTGAGTATGCAGCCTGTTAATGAAACCATAGCGTTTCGAAACCACTGTAGCCTTTACAAGTTGAATGACAGACTACTAGACTGTAAAAATAGGTGTATTACTTTAATATACATACACTGTTACAAATATAAATAGGAAAACTTCAATTTACATACACTTTAAAATACGAACCAATCGGCTATTCCTAACACTGGCAGATCGTGTTCAAGTACTCTTGGAAGGTACTCTTCCACTGAGGAAAATGCTGTGCCTTAGATTATAGATAACAGATCTGATACAATTCTTTAATCCGTTTTTGTTTAATATTGTTTGGAAGAGTGTTTAACAACTTTAAACTAGAAAATTTGTTTCAATAATTAAGTCTATGGACAGGATATTGACAGTTTCTTATCTACAGATTATTATTGATAGTGTTATTAATTTCAAGTATACTTTGCATTTAAAGCAAATTAAGATTTTATAAATACAAAAATATAGACGAGTTAAAACTTAATGTTTTGTTGTTACTTTGCACTGCATTCAAAGTAATTTAAATAAATCGCACGATATTTTTGTATTTTGGATTATATCATTTCTTTTCAATGAAACTAAGTTTAAGTTTGAATTTACACTAAAATAAATTATTGATCAATTAAATTTTGCGAAACTTGCATTTTAAGATAACAAAACATTAGAACTTATGTGACAATTATTTATTTTTCATTAAGTTACAGTGCGGAAACTTGTTTTATCAATGTAGCTTAATTCTAGTGTATTTAGTTTCCTTTAGTCATGCAACTTTGAGAAAAACCAGTCCCATTTTATTCTTGTACAAACTGTTATTTTTCTGTATAAATAATGAACTAAGAGTGTAAGCTTATATCACTTCACAAAGCTTATACGGTTCAGTGGCGGATCGATCTAGAGGTTGAGGGCTACTGGGTGATACGATACTGAGGACTGAGGAGCCCTTCTTGGTTAGAGCAAGGGACTACCAGGGGGAAGTGATATGTAGGGAGGGAGGTAACTGAGACAAAATGGAAGCATTTTATGCCATTTAAAGGTTTTAAATTTACTATCAAAACTCATGTATTTAATTAAATTACAAGTGAAAAAACATAGACCAAGACCGGGAGTTGAACCCGGGACCTTGAACTCCCGGTCTTGGTCTATGTTTTTTCACTTGTAATTTAATTAAATATCCCTTGCTGAGGAAGTGTGTAAGCGGAAAAAATAAAAATAAAATAATCATGTATTTAGTCTATAATTTCGCCTTTTGGAACCGATTTCTATAACTTTTTTGTTCAAAAGCAAATTTGTATATAATATTTAAATAATAAAGATTTATTTTTATTACAAAAGTATTTCTTAAATATTAAAAAAATAAGGAATAAGAAATAACCAAACCAAAATTTGTTTCATGTTTAAAACAAAATAAACTTTACAGAAAACAAAATTAAAAATTAAGGTAACATTCTAGAGTAAATACTAGTGTAAAACTGATGTCACGTGCTGTATTAAAGATGTTAGGTTTAAATTTTATGCTCTACCATGTTAACTAAATTCGTTAAATTATCACATATATTATTTCTCAAGGCCATTTTTTTGTCGGTACGCCATAACTTCCTTAATACATCATCAAATTACATGAATGAGGCATCATTTTAAAGCTTTCCTTAACCGCTACACCGGAAAAATATACAAAATATAATTATACGAAAAAAAGAGAAAAAAAGAAATAAAGAATCCGAAAGTAACAGTGATTTAAGATCAAGTAAGTTTTAGGCATATTTTCCTGGCGTTGGCAACACTGATGATAGCAATACCCAGCTGGAGTATACGCACTATACGATACTAAATATACGGTGTGTACTTTAATTAAGTGGGATTTAAGTAAGTTAGAATGCGAATGCTTCGCACGGGTCAGCTAGTATTATTTAATATTTGTATAATATAGCGCTGGTCAATCTTCAGTTTGAACTATAAATTCGCCTGCAATGTATTTATAAGTCATTTATTTTATTTTTATTTTGTGCGGGGCCCAGGGCAGTCATCCTGTATCGAGATGTTCAAAAGGAGGGTGAGAAGCAATACTTGTGCAATAGGCTATATCACTTAGGTAAAACCACCTCAAAGGTCTTCATTCACCGGACAATGCTTATCGACATCTTAATTAATCGAGGACCTGGATGACAAGTGTGCACCTGTGTTTGGAATACATTAATACAATCTTGAACTCAAATCTTAAACGTGTTCCTTGGCTTGCTTGTTGATGTGTTATGATCTTGAACCGATTAAAATATAAAACGCCTGTACAAATACAAACTAAATTTGACGTCTCATTCAGTAAGTTGTATTGAAGGCTCATACTAAGAATACAGGTTTATTACGTTTTGTTTGAATTGAAATGGCCTATCAACCTTTATAAGGCGTTGAACACAAGTGATACTGTACAAACTTAAAACTTTTCAGTTATTTTCAATGGATATGTAAAATCACAGATGAAGATATTCTACACAGATGTCTAAGTGGAATAAGAAAAGTGTAGCGAGTTCCAGTCGAAACCAACCGTCCAGTACTTTCCAGTTGAATAGCTACTGCACAGGTAGCAGGCCTAGATGCCAACCTTCTCCCTTAATACTTATTGTTTGAATTTGCAACACTTTAACTGTAGAAAACTGTTGATGTTAATTTACAGAAATTCCCGTTAACACTTCTTAGCACGACAATTAACTTTTCTCTGTGGCAATACTTGCCAAACACAAAATTGTGTAGTTCTAAATATTATATAGGATTACTTAAAAAACTAAACCCTTTCTGCTTACCTTTTATACTTAAGATTTCTGAACCCAAGCAGAAGCAAGGGAGTTTGGTTTTAAGTAGTGTTTGCAAGTTCTTCAATAACAAAATTTGAAAATTTATTGTAATTTGTTTTTTTTTCTTTTGTCCAGTTTTTTCTAGCAACATAGTTTTCCATTTATGAAAGATACATATAGTTGATAAACTCTTTGAAAACATTAAAGTACAAAATTGATTTATTTGACAAATCAATAGCCCAAAAACCGCATTTTACTGTTTATTCAGTTGAATAGATCATTGCTTTGTAACCAAAACTAACGAGTTATCTCGCAAAACCTGAACAAACACATCTTTTAATGTTAAAGTTGTGTTTATAAAATAAAACGACAGCTGATTATCGAAGCGCTTGTAGGAGCTGATTGAAAATACTGGACTAACAACAAAGTAACTTGTAAAGGTTTGTGGGTAAAATTTACACACGACCGTGGAACAGAGGTTCAAACTTTTATAATTCTAATAAAATTGAAATAATTTAGATCAACCTCCTAAGATAGTGATAGTTTAAAATATTGTTTTTTATAGGCCTAAGTTATTTTCTAGGCTTCAAGAATGAAGCAAATAAAACGGATTGAAACACATATATACATTTTCAACGACTTTTAACCTCAAAGTCGATCATATAGATAGTTAAATATTAGATAGTTCCTCATTTCTAGATATCATGCTAGATGTCTTTTTTTCATTTCCTCTCCCCTTTTGATTCAGATTTCATTTTTGGTGGAATATCCACATATTTATGATTAAATACACCGTATAAAATCAGATATTTCCTGACACATTCATCCATTGTAAACAAACAAAAAACCACGTTCGTGAAATTCCAAAAATACCCTTGCTAATTAATTTTAAAAGCACGGAAGGGATACTCAATCAGAAATGACAACACTAATACGGACATTCACCAGACCTGTGGGAACTCCTCTATTCAAATCCGCAGAAGCATATTGTTTTTCACTGATAAGGAAACATGAACCTGTTTTAATGGACCTTAATTCATGGACAATAAAAGAGTTTTGTTGAAACAATGCAATATATTTTGGAACTTTTTTTTAAACTTTAAACTTAAGTGGAAATCTTTTAGAAATCTTTAGAAAATAATTGCAAAGTTGTAAACTTGTTGAGTAGTACACTCAAAAATAGGGATCTCTAGTGTGGGGCAATCTGTAGCCTATATTAATGCTGAATTTAAAAATCCTTACAAAAACATCTTTTTCTGGTGACGTCTAAACGAGATTATTTCAAATCTGTTCTTGTGATATTTGATCAGGGCCCATTATAGTCGTGGGTGGCGCCTTGAAGTCGCCGGTTTGCTGAAGGGTCTCGCTAAAAATTTTATCTGAACATAATATTTAGTTTATGTGCTTCGAGCTAAATTTAAACATAACTTATGTACGAAATGTTAATCGAAATGTCGCAATCGAAATTTGATATGCGAGATGTGACAAATTGGGGAAATATGTAGGAAACGCGCGAAGAAATATTTGTAAAACCTGATCTTACTTCAAAGGCGTTACCAAACCAGGTCTCTTAAAGGTCTCCATCTGCGATAAGGTGTTCCAACTTAAATAATAACGAAATAAAAACCTTTACTAGAAACAAATATTTGCATAAAATTAGTAACTTAATTAATTCGTTCTACAGTGTGTGTGTAAAGTCTTGCTGCTGATTTAGACCAACTACAAACCATGGGTTAAAGAAATAACACTTTTATACGATAACCAAACTATGACTGGAATTTCAATGTAAGAAGTTGGCAATAAGATATTATTTACAATAGAAATCACAGTACAACTTGTGTGCATATAGTGTGACCAAACGTCCCCGAAATACCGGATTTGTCCCGTATTCACTATCATTTACGGCTTCCCGAACAATGTATTTTAACTGCTTGTACAAATTTATCTTGCTCAATTCCTAATTTTGAGAAACATCAAACTGTTGTAACCGAACCATTAACTTTTTGCAGATGTTAAGGGTGTGCTGTAGTAGCGGCCATCTTGGATTTTTATCCTGTAAGAGCAATGTAAAATTAAAAACCATGTATTTCGTTTTTTGCTATCATACAATTGTTTGCAAGGTGTAAGTTTAACCACCAACACAATTCACATCCATTTTGCGATTTACATATTTTAAAAACGCGTTCATTTGTAGTGTAATTGACATTTTCTAAGTAAACAATTTTAATTTGTTACTTTACTCAATACAAAATGAACAATTAATAGTAAATCGCAAGCCGGATCCGCCATTTTATAAAGAATGTTTTTTTTCTATTACTATTACTATAAAATGGTTTCGAATGAGGCAATATCAAAGCGCTCAGCGCCAATTGTTTTTTTCTTTTGCTGAAGCAAACCCTTAAGGCTAAACATCCCTGAAAAAGTTGTGTTTTTGGCCCGATAGATGGCAGCACCTCTGCGGCAAATTTGTACTACGAATAATTTCCTAATTGTTATCCGATTTTTATTTTGTAAGTTATTTTGTAAATGATATGAATAAAACATTCACGCTATTGTGATGATTTTTTTTTTAATTTATTTATAAAAAAGTTTTATACAGATTTTTTTTTGCTGTAATATTTTGTTTAAATCGCAGGTAGTCATTTTGTAAATACAAATTTTAAAAGAATTTTGCCGTTTTCAGATATTAAATCGGTCAAATGGTCGTATCGGAATCGTTTTTTAAAGATATTGTCATTATTTCTCTCACGCTCCGGTCCCCTCCCCACGCCGCGTAGCGCACCATCACAGAACAGCCAGCCGCTCTGCCCGGCTCTGCAACTGTAGCGTTCGTCAACTCCCTCACTACTCGCATTCAAACTCTGGCCGGACACACTTACTAGACTAGACTACTGATTACGACAGGTGTTTGTTTTCTGTTAAAAAGTATTTTCTGTAAGTCGAAAAGAGACATCTAGAATAAATATAGAAAAATATACAGTAGTTCAAATTAAAGGATTTATGAAAGTAGGCCTATATACAGGTTCTTTGGCCATACATTATTCAATAACACCAGGGTATGAATAATATTACCCTATAACGTTAGTTATTTGTTTCAAATAAAACTTATATTTTAATACATGAAAACGAGAAATAAATAAAAAATAAATAGTGCAAAATACCATTTATTACACGTGACAGTCATAAAATGGACTGTTTCAATAATACAATAAACTTTTTTTCAAGGATATACACATACTTTACATATTCTGCATATGTCATTCTGTCATATATCATATTCACATACGGAGGTCATTCTGCAAAAAAAAAAAAAAAAAAAAATCAAAATGCTTAATTGCGAATTTTTCCTAAAGTAATAAGTTATTACCGTTGTCAGCATTCGTTTTGCCAAAAAAACCCATTTTATTCTAGCCTATTGCAGAAAACCTATACGTTCTCAGTCACTCTGAAAAAAAGTAGGTATATTGATATATGTTTAACAAAACCTTGAAACTTGTAGAAATGAAACTAGTTATTCAGGCATTCCAGCTTAAAGTTACCCTGAGGTGTAAAAAATAAAAATAAAATATGATACAATTCAATATGTTGCACGTCAAGGTGAAAATTTCTAATATGTTTAGCATTTTTAGCAAATTTTGATATTTGTAATTAATTAGTTTAAGTTCTTTTTTCTGTGAGTATCAACAGCTATCTTCCGGAAATGGTTTTTTTCTGTGAACTTAGCAGCACTGCAATAAATATGATACAGCTGATCTAGTGATTGAAGTTTCTACAGAAGATAGCTGAAAGACTTCTCTAACTATTAATGCCATAATTTAAGATAATATATTGTCTTTTTATTTGTAATTTGCCTTTAAACTTAAGTAATACGTGATGTGACACCCGTTACATTTTTTTTTACAAAAGTTAGTATTACAAAATGAACAAACACCTTAGGAAAATACTTTTACTGTAAAAGTAAGAGGTTTTGTTTCCCTAATGTTTTGGTATTATTATTTTAATTTTAGTTTTATAATTTAATGAGTAATTCGCGTAACGGGTGTTACATAATTTAATGTAACGGGTGTTACAATTCAACACAACTCACAACCATTCAGTGTTTAGTATATTTATATCCATTTTAAGTAGAATTTAAATACATAGCCTTATTGAGAGTTTATTAATTATGGTAGCAACTTAGAAAGTCAAGAATGATATGTTATTTTAAATAAAATTGAACACGATAACACCTTCAAATTTCATACTGCGAATTTCCTATTTGTAATTCCAGAATCAATCTTTTAACATATTTACTGGTCAATGAATGTTAGGCGTATCAAATGATTTTATTTATCTTTTAAGTTTTAATTCTATAACTATTACACCTCATACATTTTTTTCTCACGATAAAATGATGAGTAGTGACGTTGTAAAGTGTCAGCAGCATTTGCAAAAAGCCAGAGAGTGAGATAAAAATAGAAGAGAAGAGAACGATACACTAAAAGAAGAACAACTTGAAAAGATCCAAAGCAGAGTAAAAAAATGTAGGGAGAAAAATAAGAAGCGCAATTATCATCAATATCTCAGATTTCGCTGGGATATTAAATATCATATTCTGAGAGATGACAAATTTAAGAATATTTTTGGCAAATTACAACAACCTACAGTAGCCCAAAGGACATTTTACAATTCTTTACGAGTTTCCACTAGCAGTTGATATTTTTGAAAAATGAATGCGCTTATGAAGTTCCAAATTGTTAATTCTAGAATTGGATTTAGCGATTATTTTGTTTTTATTTAAAGTTTTACGCCTATTCTATTAATTCTTGATAGGGGCATATATAAGACTGATCTTTAGTAAGTCTAATTCATAATAGGCCCTAAGGCATGGTATAAAAAGTACTGAACTATATCCATGTAATGTATTAAGTATATATTTGTTAAATATAAGTTTTTTTATGAAATATAAGTTTTTATTTCTTATAGTGATCAAAGAAACCTCAATTATACTTCTTGTTGTTATTTGACACCTTATTATTATATAATATATGTTAAAAATCTTAATTTTAGCAACTGCGTAACACCCGTTACACAAGATTTAATTTTATGTTTAAAAAAATTGAATGCCAATATCAATTTGAATTACAGTTCCATTACATACATTTACTGTTTAATAAACCATATTTTTTTCAAAATTTTACAGTTTTAAAATTTACAGAGTTTTAAGAACATTTACATGTAGTTCAACTTCACTATCCATTTTCACGCGGGAAACCGTCATCCAACTGTATACAAGCAACATCTGAGACGCGTGGTGGGGGGATAGGTCGCCGAGTGAGTCACAGCGGTACTGCAGTCTGCACCTGCTTCGTGTCACTCTCGCGTCTGTTCTCATTACTGTAAATGTATAAACAACGATACCGACTAAACCAGCCATGCGATTTTAAAAATTAAAAGTGTAAAATTAATTAAAAATTATTGTCTTCAAAATGACTACCTGCGATTTGCATTTTTCTTTTTGTAACACAATTATTTTATTATTATTTTTTAAACCAGCGACTTAATTAAAATTTAGCTTCATTGGCGTGAATTATAATCTTATTCCGTTCACAAATCAGTTTTGCAAATGAATATCGGACGAAAATTCCACCAATAAACACCAATACAAAATGGCTCCATTTTGGTGCTGCGCCGTGGTGGCAGAATTTGGAACTAATCCTGGGATGTTTAGCCTTAAAGCAGAGTAATAAAAACTTTTGTAAACATTAGACTTTGTACCTTCTCACTATTATTATTTTTAATTCGTGCTAAAATGACACACATACACTACACCTAACCCCTATTTCTTATTGAGCGACCATTTTTTATTCTTGCCTTTATATTCTTTCAAATGACAGTTTTATAAAACAGAAAGATCCTGTTTTAAATAAATTACTAACTCTACAAAATGAAACAAATAAGCATAGAACTATTATTGAGGAATACTAATTGTTTTTATAGGTTTTCTTTGAATGAGACCGACATTTGATCAATTCCAGTTCAAACGGTTCTGATACGTGCCAACGGTCACGTCTATTTGGCTTTGTCAAGGAGCATAGTGTGGCACGGCTTAAGATTTTTCATTTTGAAGTCAAGAAATGAACGTATTTTTACTATGCTTTACTGTTTATGTAATATGAAGTTATTTGTTGTTTCGCAGGCATTGTTGACAATACCTAGGCAAACTTGTCATCAGTATACTAATTTCAAATTAAGGCTAACAATGTCGAATATTGCATACATTTCCTAAACTTTGCTTTTCTTGTAACGTATACAAAAAATATTAACGGTACAATTAAAGGTGCAAAAATACCAATCTAAATTACGTTGCTTTATTTTTGTTTCCGACAGGTGACTTCCTTTCAATTCTTCTGACTCGTTTCGAAGCTCTTACTTCATCTTCAGAGATGTTACCGTTCTTCACAAACCGCCAGCAAATTATTTAAGAACACACACACATGAACGTATTAAACATTACTTATTTTATCAATATATATATACGCAAAGGGTGCGCATCATCCGGGGTTTAAGGACAACTGATCATGGATCGTAAAACAACCTAAAAGTTGCAGTATATTGGATTATTCGTAAATTTTGACGAAAAAAAAAATTTTAAAAAGACTTAAAAATGTACAGTTAAGGTGTTGATTTAAAATAATTATGTAAATCTTCTTGATCAAATAAAATAGCACGAAACAAATTGAAAAATGTATGTCTACTTGATCATGTTTGAATACATTCGGACATACAAGTAATTAAAAAATGTAGGTGCTATGTATGCATAAGATTTCATAAATGCTGATTAGGTACAGAATGTTTGATTTATTCCTCAATATCAAAGCTCTTAGCATTAGAGTTATATTCTATTCTGTCAAATAAAGTCGTTGATACTTTATAGATAAATAGGTTTCTCAAAAGGTAAAATATTATTATATCATCAAATAATTGTAACCAACCCGATAGTTTAAAAGAACTGATTTTAAGAAAGGTTATTTTCCTTTTATAATATATTTCCTTTGTGTCAATTGTAGTCTTTTAGTTTGTTTTACTATGCTACATGTTTCTCTGTGACAGACAGCATCACCAGGTCTGCTATTTGTGTCCAGTAAAAAAACACAAAGATAGATTTTATATGTTTGACGTGTGCAACCAAGGTATGAAATCAATGGGCGTAGTGAAACTGTCCCGACATTTTGGGTACTTTTGAAACGATGAAACTGCCCCGCTCATTAAAGAGGATTAGGAAAGGTTGCCTCCTTAGACTAGAAATGCTGAAATTGTCCCGAGCACCCGGCCCGGTAGTCGCTACGGGACTGGGGAAAAAAGGGAATTATTTTTGTCCCTGCTTCCTGTCAGTGACTGCAGTCTTCTAAAACTGTCGTCGACTGCTTTTCCTGCCATCGACAACCTAACCTAACCCCCTAATAATACAACCGATTGTATTACACTAAAGTTTATCAGCTAGTAATTCCTGATATTGGTGGCAGTTACAAGAAGACTGCAAGGACAAAAATAACAACGCAGGGACAGGCGCTCGGGACAATTTCAGCATTTCTGGTCTGGCGAGGCGACCCTTCTTGATCCTCTTTAATGAGCGGGGTAGTTTCATCATTTCAAACGCACCTAAAATATCGGGGCAGTTTCATTGTCCCCAAATCAAGTGTAAAATTAAGAGTTGTGTACAAATGAGTTTTTAAGTGGGCACAAATTGTGATGATGCTGGCTGTGGCAGTGAAACAAGTAGCCACTTATAATTAAGGTATAGTAAAACCAACTAAAAGATTACAATTGACACAAAGTAAATAATATATTATAAAATATATGTAGATATAAGGCTAAAACAATTTTGAATATTTACCATTTTCTGTAAAAATATAATATTTTGTTAAAAAATTGTGTAAATATTTGAAAATGAAATGGTGTTTTCGCTAGCTATTAGTTTCAATACATATCGTAAAAGTTGATCAAAGCTTTCAAATTTGAATGGCTCAAAATTTAATTTTAAAATACTTTTAGAAACAATCATGACCTCAGTTTAGAATAGTCAAAGGCTTTTTCAAATAGATGGCTGTAAGTAGTGTGATTGTTTTTTTATCAGTAAGCCAATGAATGTTCTTTGCATCAGATTTAATAAGTCTAATTATAAAGCCAATGTCTAAACAAATCTAAATGTTGTGTCTGGAAAGCAATGAGACAAAGGATGACTTTTGATGAAAGCACAGACTATTTGTATGATAACGAATCGACGCCTAGGTGCTGGGTGGTCTAGATATGATATCAACTTGGAATAGTTTCCTTTCAAAATCTGCGTGGGTTAGCCATTTTTTTTTTGCTAGACGCGATTTTTAATACAAACATAACATCCGATACAATGCAATATTTATAAGAAAGTCTGTAATGTTTGAAAGATTATTTTAACATTCTTTCTCGATTAAAAACCCGACCAACACAAAAACAGTAGTATTTCATAGTTAATTCAGATTTATGTTATATCAGATGTATATACTTGTAGCAAAACCTGCTATACAAATTTTGCTATATATATAGCTTTCTTACATAAAGAAAAACTTGCTATATGTGGTTTATATCATGTAGCAAAACCTGTTATATAACCTATGCCATATATATATGTGATACATGTTGATAAAGTTAATAGCAAAAGGTAAATTTCTCAATTTTACTTAAATGGTAGCAAAAATAAATTAGCAGAAGAACCAGTCGTCCAAAAAACATGTTGACGTTAATTGAAGAGAATACTTTTTCACAAATATAGAATTTATAAAATGGCAGTATTGAATTCACGACTTTCTTTGAAATCTTGGGATACCCTACTCAGATGTATCCAAAAAGGAGCGACGTCTACATTAACATACTTTTGAGTTTTTAACTTTGACTCTGCTTCAGCATCTTCAACTAATTTAGAGTAATGTGGCTTAATACCAATACGGTCATTTGTAATATCGATCAACTCATCTGTGGTAAACAATCAGTATCATAAGCAGTCAATGAAACAATTTTCCATAAAGTCCAATCAGGAGATGAAAAATACTTTTTAATATTTTTATCAGCAGTCGCAGAATTTTCAAATTAAGTTTAAAAGAAATGTACAAACGTGGCAGTTCTTTTTACATATCGCAGGTTGTGTGTTGTTCGATGTTTTTATTCGCTAAACTTAAGTCGGTGCAAGGAAAATCCTGGTAAGTAATCTCTAAATTTAAGTCGGTGCAAGGAAAATCCTGGTAATCTCCAAATTTAAGTCGGTGCAAGGAAAATCCTGGTAAGTAATCTCTAAATTTAAGTCGCTTCAAGGAAAAAACCTGGTAATCTCCAAATTTAAGTCGGTGCAAGGAAA